>JAQGAG010001145.1:0-11042 GCA_034696835.1 Lepidocyrtus lignorum
CATTCAAGCTTTCCCCCGGGATCGCTGTCTGTGCTGGTGGCTGTTTCGAAACTCGCTTATTTGGGATACAAGTCGGTGGGTCGGCTTTACGTTTTGCGGGGGATGAGACAAAATGATAGTCCGATGGACTATTATTGTTCTGTTGGAAGAACTGAGATGGAGCTGGAAAGAAAAAAAAACAAATTATTTTTTAATTAGATAGACTTTGAACTTGCTGGTATGACTTTACATATTTGTTCAGTAAATAAATCCTGGAATAACTCACGATAAATCCGGGAAGGTCCAGCTACAGCTTGATGCTGTACAGGCTGAATCTGCCCTACTTTACCAAACATTTGTAAGGATTCCAATGGCGGCTTCACATCAAACCCAAGTAACCTGCACAACGCAAGGTTGATTCGGAGAAATCGTGCATCATACCAACGTTCATCCTAGTAGCAAAAAGAGAACAAGATTTAATATGGAGATGCTAATATATATATATAATAAAAATTATTCAAAATTGATTCAAAATATTATGTGCACACAATATTCGGGGAAATCGGAGATAGACTCAAGAGAAGAAGTTTAATCTGCATCAGCTCCGGCACGTAAGTTCCTTGCTGCAGCACATCGATGATGGCCAAATACGTAGAAATTTTGTCAATAGGGGATAGTACTGGCTTATGAGCTTGATATCGATTTCTGTTTCCATTCCAGAAGTAGCGACCACTTGGGTTCATGGTGTATTTTCAAAGGGAGATGAGTTCAGTAAATTTTTATATGATACAGTCCTGGTCACAGAGATTTAAATTAACTGGGTTAAATTAAATTAAAAGAAAACTCATAGAATCGATGTAAAATGTGGAAGCAAAATGGAAGAAAAGTGGAGCTTACTTCGGCAAAATGCGAGCTCATAATGCGCTATTAAAGTTTTTTCCAATGTCATGTTCTTTTATGGTTCATAGAAAAGTAGGAAATTTCTAGGTATTAAATTGCTAAACATTTACAACCAAAAATGCATTGTACGTACAGCACAAATAGATAATATGAGCAAAACGATAAAGAAGGAAAACTTTCCTGTGATTTCCAGGAACCTTGGATAAAACAAAGCTTAAATGAAAAAAATAAAGCATGTAATTGAAATTAATTTGAAAATCAGGAGGTGTGAGCAGTAAGCGAACTTGTTAGTCTGGCCTTGGAAGAACATGACCATCAAAATTAAAACTGTAAAATACATTTCAAAGCGTCATGTTTTTGTAGCTCCAATAAATCATAATCATCAAGGTTTGGTTTTTAAAATTTACTTAGGTTTTATGAGCAGATTCCTTTCCAAGTTTTCCTTTCCAAGTGAGATTTTCTAAAACAGCTTGAAATCAGCTAATTACTTCTTATAGTTTAAAACAAAATTTCTTTACCCTGAGTTGAAAACCTCATGGAATGCTCCTCATCAAAATATGTACCTAACATTTATTGACTTGCATGCATGTAGACGCACGTTCGTTAGAAAGTGCAAACCAGTTTATGATGTAGATTGAATTTGCGTTTTCGTTCAACTCATAAAAACAGCTAATAATTTCTCTTTTGGTATGGAATGTACATAGATAGATCCATTTACTAATTAGCCAAGTCATAGAAAAATGCACAGATACTAAGGAGTTTTTCCCAGCCATCAACTATCACAGCACCCCAGAACATGGCTATACCGCTACCAGATAACGATGACCCTTTTCATTTCCCATTTCATTGTTTTCCGCAGATAATGTAAATCATGCTTGTTCCCCTCTTAATTCCTCCATTTTCACCAATTTGTGGCATGCCAAAGAGTACGTTGCATTCCTCAACGTTCTTCTTTCACTTAAAGGGAACCATTTGGAATCACCGATTAGAAAAACGGTCCCCAAACGGCAAAACTGGTTCCTCTAATTCTCTCAGTTTTTTCTAGACATTCGACAATTGGCACGTCTGCCAAATGGAGAGTTGGACGTTTTTGGACTCCTCCTTATTTTGATGCTTTTGCAACTTTGTCTCAGCGATGTGGTCGTTCCGCTGTTGGTTTTCAGGTTTAAACTGGATGCGCCATATCACTTCTTTTGCTTGGTTCTCCCGGAACAATGGTATGCTCAGACTTGGTCAAGAGTCATCATCTTCGTTGTTCGCATTTTTATCGGGAGTTGGTGCATCATGGAGGGGTTCAATGCGGCCAAGGACACTTTCGTCTATGTTTATGTCATTCTTCGTTGCTATTGCAAACACCTTGATTATCTTGGAAGGCAGCGTGTTTCCAAAGTTGCTCACAAACTGTACCAAATCCGCGTTATTCTATTCGCAATTATCGACGAGCCCCTTAGTCTAATTGCATCTATAGGTCTTGGGCTATTGTATTGGGCTATTGTTGTCATAATCACGATCACTGTCCTGGGGGTGAATGTCATGGAGTGGCAGAGTATATGTGAGTATCCCCTTGTCTGGTGTAACTGTCATGATTATGTTGACCTTCGCTTGGACGCTGGCGGTAATGGTGGATCAGCAAAGCAGGATGGTGAAACTGAAATGAATTAGCTCATTGATAGATATGGAAAGGAGAGGGGTGGCAAGGGGAGAACGGAGGGCGTTGCGGAGAATGATCAGGGCAACTCGCCCGATTTCCATTCATCATGGGAATCTCGGCACAATGACGACTGGGACAAGGACGGACTATTTTCACTCACTTATCGATACTTCCTTGGCCTTTATCATGGGAATGCGAGGTCAGATTGGTGATCGAATTGAGTAGTTTTATGGTTAGCGGGTTTTAGCATAAAAGCTGTCGATATTTATAAATGTAAAAACTAATATTAAAGTTGTGCTCTCCAATTATAATTAATGCATTTCTGACATCTATTTCCCACTTTTGTTTCATGCAGGTTTGCATTTGAAAATGAATTTAATTCCTTTCTTTCTTTATTGCGATTAGCAAATATTCATTAGTTGTCAAAATGGATTCCTCAAAACAATTTTAATATTATGTATTATTATTTACCAAAAACGGCCCCATTTAGGCTACTGAAGAAAAGGCCCATTAAAATACTACACTATTTACAGTTACACAGTCTTGTGTCAATTAATGTTTAAAAATATATAATGTTATATATCATTCCATTCAAAAATGAGACTATCAGACTGTTTCCAATCTCAAATAATTCAACACGGGGTTTTTCTCCTTCCCTCCTTGATTACATTTATCTGAAACTGAAGTTGATGAAAATCCTCAGCCCGCCCCCCTGGTCTATCCGGATGATGTTGCAACATACGTTGCCTATAAATCCTGTTGATTTCTGCATCCGACGCGGACATTCCAACGCCAAAGTAAATGTAAGCATTCTCCAACGACTCACTTTTTGGAAGTTGGAATATTTTCCGTGTAAGCCAGTCACTCATTAGCGTGGCAAGATGCGCAGCAAAAACGCTTCCAACAATGCCTCCCGCTACCGTTACTACTGCACCACCGAGTATTCCAATGTGTGCCCCAGCAATTCCACCCCCGATACTACCGCCAATTGACGCGATAGAATCAAGAATGTTTTTTGTACATCTTTTCCCGCTAATCTCCCCTTTTTGCCATCGACTCAAATTTTTCCATACATTATAACGCAATTCAAGTAGCGCAAGGACAATCCTTGCCTTACTTATACCCGATTTGTTTACGAGTGCGACCACCTTGTCAAACCCTGACGTTAGCGATCCGTCCCCGACCACTTGTCGAATCCAATCCAGAATCTTGGCTCGTGCTTCTGGCGTAAGCATGCCCATCGCTTCAGTAAACCCAAAACACGCCGTGTAATTTTGAAGTCCCTCGTCACCACTAATTACTTCAAAACCTTCGTCGAAAATCCGGTTCTCCGGTTTGTTTTCCTCATCCAATTCATTTGAAATTTCTGTCATGCACATTTTGTACTTCAAATTAGATTCATCGGTTTTCGTATCCTCCACTAATCTATCTACGTAATTCTTGAAAAGATTATTCCTCTCCGAAGCTGCCTTCAAAGTTTTCAGGGTGGGAGCAGCTCCATTCGCCCCGTATGTTTTATCTTTCTCGTTCAGAGAGTACATTAGGCGAGTAAATGCATTCGCATCTTCGGCAATGAGTTCTACAATTTTCTTTATGATCATAGTTTGTGTGGATTTGTCCAGTCTTTTATTTTTGTTAATTGGTTTCTGTAACATAAAAATAAAATAATCATAAATAGGCGACTATAGCTGCCATGTGTCCAATGACATTGACAGAGACAACACATACCTCAATGGATGATCTCGAAAAACAATGGAGATATTTCTCCAACATGTATTAAATTTTGCAAATGACAAATAGATTTGACCCACCTTATCGAGTTTAGGAACAACGTCTTCCAATGTGAAAATTAGGGAAGAGTCAAAGACCAATTTGGGAATTCCGTCCAAGTTCCTGATTTCTGATTCCACAGGAACATGGCTCCCAGAGGCAGCGGCCCCACCGCAAACGTTGATTTCATCGATTCCCATTGCATCACTACTGTATTGAAAACCTCTGTTTACGTAGCAAGGACCATTTTCTAGTTCAGAGGGTGGCTCCACCATTTCGCTCCAAAATTTTGTCATTGAAATTTTATAATTTTCATCCGCTTCTGCTTTTTTGGCATCTTCTAGTAATTTGTTTGCATACAGCTGGAAAAGTTCATCGGACTCCATAGCCGTTTCAAAAGATTTCCAGATGGGGGAAATGTCATTGTCTCCGTATAGCTTTTCTTCTTCATCTAGAAAGCACATTATACAAACGAACGCATCTTCATCCTCTGCGTACAGTTGCACAATTTTGTCCCTAATTGTTGCGCTAGTGACTTCATCCATGGTTGCAGTGGATTTTGGGAACTAGGAAAAATAATAAATTTGACAACGTTGTCGGTAGTTTACACCCTGATTTTGATTTGAGATCTTGTTGCCGTTCTATGGAATATAGGAAAAGGAAACAACTTTGTCCAATAGTGAGAACAGGTTTTAATCGTATACTAGTTGCTAACTGACTTTCACCAGAAAGCAGAGAGACGGACCAAAATCGGAAAAAAAGAAATTCAAAAACTGAGTCGACGTTAAAAAAGTAACTTGATCTTCAATCTTTCGATAATTTTATTAACACAGATTACAGATATAATCCAGCGACAGCATCTTACTTTTGGTGATATAGGCAGTTGTATCCTAAGAGCAATGTTAATTGATTTAAGGGTTTAAAAATATAAATAACAAATATATATAAAAAAAATTCACTGATAAACTACTTTAAAATACTGCTATGGGTATTGTGACTAGTTTGAAATTGTATCTGATTTTCAATGCTTATTAAAAATAAAATGAGCCGTGATTTTGTGGCATTATGCGACAAGACAAATAAACAACAACTGTCACAAAAAGTTTTGTTATTTTATTTATGCATTTTATAGTAGGCCAGGCCATGCATTCGTCTTCCTTTTTATAATTTCAAGTCATTATAATCCTGACGGGCGTAATAAAGATATCAGTAAAATATGCTGCCAGAAGTACATATTATGTAGGTATGTATCAATCGATTACGCTGAGAATCTTTAATGCTACTCACTATATTCCATTAAATCAACGTTCAATAATACGTTGATGAAAAAACAATTAAATGCATTGCTCCCTAAAATGATCGAGTAGTAGTAGTGGAGTTACACTACAGGATAAAGTGTACTCACCGGTAATAAATATTAGTAATAATTATTATTTGTCTTATACTTTAAAAATCAATCCAAACTATCACATATCTCATACGCATTAAAATATAGATACCTAAGCATAATATATGGAAGTAAATTCCCTGTAAAAATTTCTCTTGGTGCACTTTCACAAGGCAACGGTGCTTCTGGATTCAAGTATACGGATATTATACGGGTGTTTGAATGCTTATCTTACATTTAGTCTTGTATACTTTTTTCGTGCATGCCTCGCACTACGTGGAATGAATAAAGTCTTGAAGTTTTTGGAAGAGAAGAGAGGTAACTTGCTACAATGTTCAATGTTACACTGTCAGTAGTTAAACTATGATTTTCTGATCTTATGCATAGGTATAATTATTAAGCGAAATAAGGAGCTGACAGTTCACAATAATTGTGGAGATAATTGAGACCGAGTTATTTATTGTTCTGATTAGTAATGAAGGTTGATAGCCTTAGCCTGACTGGTATATCTGTCATGGTTATGTTGACCTTTGCTTGGGCGCTCGGCGGTAATGGTGGATCAGCAAAGCAGGATGGTGAAACTAAAATGGATTCGCTCATTGATAGATTTGGAAAGGAGAGGGGTGGGGAGGGGAGAAGGAAGGGCGTTGCGGAGAATGATCAGGGCAATTTGCCCGATTTCCATACATTATGGGAATCTCGGCACGATGAAAATTGCGACAAGGACGGACTACTTTCATTCACTTATGGATTCTTCAGTGGACGTTATCATGACAATGCGAGGTCAGATTGGTGATCAAATTGGTTTTATTGTAAGCGGGTTTTAGCTTAAGCTGTTGATATTTATAAATGTATCCCGATTGACCTACCTTCTCTATAAGATTTATATATTTCGGTACAATGTTATGGGTGGGCTGACAATAATCCTGATAAATTGGATTCATCGTCCGTGCCCAACCAACTGTAAAATAATTAAATAGACGAATAAATAGACAAATTGTAATTATTGCATTGCGGACATCTTTTTTACATTTTGGTTATATGCAATTTTATGTTGAAAATGAATTGAATTCCTTTCTTTCCTCCTCGTCAGTTATCAAAATGGGTGTCTCAAAACAATTTTAATAATGTGTACTATTCATTCATTTCACAAATATTAAATACTTACATAGGTAATGTAGGTATATGGTGTTTTCCCCATGAAAATGTTGGCACTATGAATCAATGCAAGTTGAAAATTTAATGATATGTTATAAAAGAATTAGCCATATGAACATTAGCAACACTGTTACGCTAAAAAGTAAAAATCTTTATCTAATTTAATTACAGTTGATATCCTTATTACGTACCAGTTTCCAAATCTGGCACTTTGTTAATGTTAAATGACAAATTAATGTAATGCAATGAATACACTTAATGAAAATGAAAAGAAGCTTCACAAATCGTTGTTCATTGCAATTTAGTAATCCAGAAATCATCTGCCTGTGTATTATCTAGGTTGGATAAGTCCACGAAACGGCCATTGTAATGCTACTTAAGTAAGGCGATAAGGCCACTGTAAAATACTATATTAAGTATGTACATTCTTGTGTTAATTAATGTTTTAAAAATATATACCTAACATCATCATTACATTAAAAAAAATATATTATTCGACTCTTTCCAATCCCCAATTCAACTTGAAGTTTGCCTTCTGCCCTTCTTGATTACATTCCTTTTATGGTGATGTTTTGGCCGTCCACTTTTATCCTTATGGTGTTCCAACATACGCTTCCTATATATTCCGTTGATTTCTCCATTCGACGCAGCCATTCCAACGCCCAGGCAGGTAATTAAGTGCCCATTCTCCAACAACTTACTTTTCGGAAGTAGGAATATTTTCTGTGTAAGCCAGTCACTCACTACCATGGCAGCATGCCCAACTAAAAGGCTTCCAGCAACGCCTCCCGCTGCCATTCCTGCTGGACCCAGAAGAGCTCCAAAGTGTGCTCCAGCAATTACTCCCACGATACTGCCGCCAATTGATGCGATAGAATCAATAATGTTTTTTGCACACATTTTCCCGCTAATCTTCCCTTTCTGCCATCGTCTCAAGTTTTCCAGTACATTATAGCGTACTGCCTGTGCTGCGAAGTCATACATTGCTATATGTCCCCTCATCTTATGTGGGACTGATCGTGAGACCACCTCATTGTCAGCCTCCGTACCAATGACGACTTGGCGAATCCAATCCAAAATCTTGGCTTGTGCTTGTGGTGTAATCATCCCACTCGCTTCAGCAAGCCCAAAACACGCCTTGCAATTTTGGAGTCCCTCGGCACCACTAATTATTTCAAAACCTTCATCGAAAACCCGGTTCTCCGGTTTATTTTGCTCATTCCATTCATTTGAAATTTCTTTCATGCACACTTTGTATTTCAAATTGGATTTAGTGGTTTTGGTGGCCTCCACTATTTTGTCTACATAATTCTTGTACAGATTCTTTTTCTTGAAAGCTGCCTTCAAAGTATTCAAGGTGGGAGCTGTTCCATTCACTCCGTATGTTTTATCTTTCTCATTGAGAAAGTACATTAGGCGAGTGAAAGCATCCGCATCCTCGGCAGTGAGTTCCACAATTTTCTTTATGATCATAGTTTTTGTGGATTCGTCCAGTCCTTTTTCTTTGCTAAATGGTTTCTGTAAAATAAAATAATCATAATAAGGTTCTGTAGCTGTCATGTGTCCAAGTGATACCAACCAACCAAAATTCATTTCACTAACATACGGGGCTGACAATTGAGATCATATGGAGAATTTTTTTTGCAAAACAAAAAGGGTTAAGCACCTATTTGTCACTGACTTAAATATGATAAGTGCGTCAATGTGATCAGCCAAATTTTTCAAATGGCAATTATATTTTACCCACCTTATCTGGCTTAGGAACAGCATCTTCCAATGTGAAAATTGGGGAACTGTCAAATACTAACTTGTGAATCCCACCCAACTCCTTAATTTGTGATTCCAAAGGAATAGGGCTGCAAGCCTCAGCAAACTCGCCGCAGACGTTGATTGCATCAATTCCCATATCAATACCGATATTTTCAAAGCCCTCGTTTAAGTAGAAAAGATCCTGTTGTACTTCTGAAAGTGGCTCCATCATTTCACTCCAAAATTTTGTCATTGAAATTCTATACTGCGTATCAGCTTCAGCAGTTTTGATATCTTCTAGTAACCTGTTTGCATATAGCAGGAAAAGCTCATCGGACTCCATAACTGTTTCAAAAGTTTTCCAGATGGGGGATATGCCGCTTTCGCCGAAGATGTTTTCTTCTTCGTCTAGAAAGTACATTATGCAACCGAACGCATCTTCATCCTTTGCGTATAGTTGCACAATTTTGTCCCTAATTGCGGCGTTGGTGACTTGGTCCATGGTTTTAATGCAGCCGAATCAGAAAAACTTGCGTTAAATTATTTAAGGGTTTAATTGAAATAAAAAATTCGGTGGTTTATGCACTTTAAAATAATGCAATGAGTTGTGTGGTTCGTTTAACTTGGAAATTGAAACTGAAAAAATTGAGCATGAAATTCAATGCCTTAAAAAATATAAAATAAACCGTGATGTGACACGACAAATAAACACCAACAACTGTCACAGAAACTTTTTGTTATTACACATGCATTTTTATAAGGCGATGCATTCTTATTTTTTTTACTTTTATTTAAAATCATTATACCTAATCCTGACGAATATGCTATAAGGATATCGGTATATATGCTGCATGTATGCGTCTATGTATGCGTACTTACTTATTAATCAATAATCATCAATCAACTATGCTGGGAATTCTTACAATTAGTTGCACTTTGTACGACATTCCATTAAATATATGTTCAATATATTAGTAGAAAAAGCATAATATCCCCTACTGCTAGAAAAATTGAGAAGTAGCAGTGGAGTTAGGTATATTACCATAAAGTAAACTCATCAACAGTAAATATTAATGTTATGTTTATACCATTCAAAATCAATCTAAACGATCACAAATCCCATACAGGTAATAAATACGCTGTCATTAAAATATAAGAATAGGGAAAAAATTAATTTTACAATTGTTCCTGACTTTGGTCACTTGCACAAGCAATGGTGCTATTATAATCAAGTAACATTAACATTATACATTAGGTATGGAATGGAATCTTTGACTTGCATATATTTACTCTGTGGAAGGAATGAAATGTTGAAGTTTTTGGAAGAGACGTATGGTATGAAATTATGAAATACCATTTTAGTTAATTTGAAATTTGTAGCTATCAATTCAATTCGTACTAGGTTTTGTTTTTAAAAACTTTTACTCTTTTTATATGCTGAAAATACATCTATATAATGGCTATAATTTGTACATGCTGGAGTTTTCGTAATGCGAGGGATACTTTGTAATAAAAATTAAAAAACCAAGTTTAAAAAAATTAGATGCCATACTTTAAATTCTAGTTAGGATAGGATAGAAATGTACATCCACAGAATAAGGACAATTCCAATGTACTCTGCCACCCAGGTAAAAACGTACAATAATATAATATAATCTACAATAGAATTTCTGTACAATTGTTAAATTCAACGTCTTAATTACTATGGAATTATCTAATAAAAAACAGTCAAAATGTAGTTTGATTTTAACCAAGTGAACAAGAGGAGGTTACTACAATTTCACACAATCAATGAAAAAGTAACGAGGTTATTTAAACTATTGGTAATAAATAATTATACATAAATTTATCCGAAGCAGAAGCTCGTAACACAAATTTTTACAGTTGTACTTCCAACACTGAAAATATACTAATCCATTTCAGAATTCATTATTTTCTTCCTCCTTTCAATTAGTATTCATAGTCACACCGACTATAATGAACGGGCATTCTCCTAGTTTGGGGTTCTGGATGAATCCCGAAAACTCCGGACTCCAACACAGTGATTGTCTTCACATTCGGCAAACGGCTCCATATCACCGGCTCAAACATATTTTCATGCTTGAAACATCCCGAATTTCTCAACTTTGGATAGATCGTCAGGGTTTCCAATGATGGAAAAGTTCGCAAAAAATTAATAATGCTGTGATTCTCACCAGCGTAGTGATTAATCCAGAGATGCTTAAGGGAGCCAACTTGATCAAATGAAGATCCTTTTCTCTTCTCCTTACAGATGATATCACGGTCCTGGCATATACCCAAATAATCCAAAGTTAAGCTTTCCACCTTTGAAAATCTCTTGAGCCAAGGGATGATCTTATCCTCCACAACTAATTTGTGATCCCGAAAACTTAAATGCAATTTAGCCAATTGTGGGGCCTCCAGCGATAATATTAAATTGCTAATCCT
>JAQGAG010001146.1:0-11031 GCA_034696835.1 Lepidocyrtus lignorum
CCGGCATTTAAGTCCGCCCGGATCCCACGAAGCTCCTTACATTTCAGGACTGGAATAAGGTCTCCCCAGAATGCCCTTCCCATCCCATAGGTCACGTCCCTCCACTTGCGACAGATGGTTGGAAGAGAAAGTTTCTCCGAGCCGGCGAAATAATGGCCAAAAAAGTACTTAAGGAACTCCTCATCCATGCAGAGCTGACTCGAGTTGGCTATTACACGGAAGCGTTTGTTATGCTTGGGAGTTTTCCTAGTGAGAGTGGCGATCCGGCGGGGTGTTGTCGGGGTGGAGTTGATCGAGCCTGCGGAGCCTCCAGCGGGTATCATGAATGCTCCTCCCCCACCTCCAGTGAGGTTTGCTATGTGATGAGGAAGAACAGCGACGCCTCCATGTCTTAGTAAAATTGAACTTGAGTCCACCCCACTGCCACCTCCTGACCCACCGCCGCTCCCACCACTGGCCCCCATTTGTTGGGGAAGGTGGGCATTGTTTTGTTGCTGGTGGAAGGATGAGTTGTTGGAATGACTATTGTTGCTACCGCCCCCTCCGGAGGTGGCGTTGGCGGCTGAGTTAGGTACCGGTTTTGGAGGGACTGTCGGAAAAAATTCGCACTGTTTAGTTTTTAATTACATACCACGATTTATTCCCCCTATCCTTCCCCTTTAATCTTCAGACTAATCTGTTAATTACTAGTCGATTAATGGCTGGTTGCGTATTTTTGGAAAGCAATAACCACACTAGAGATTTTATTGAATTACATACCTTCTGGAGGCTTCTTCGTGTCCTTTCGCTTCAGCCGCATGATACACTTGGAAATCTCGGCTGAGGCCCGGTCAATCATCCCAGACGAGGGGAAGACTGATACCCTTTTTGTGTTATCAATATTGTACGGGTTTACCTTTGAGGAGGCCACTTTGTTCCAATTTTCAAGAAACGGAAGATTTCAGTAATGCAAATAAAAAACTCCCACCTGTCACTTGAGCACCAACATGACTCAAGACCAATCCATCAAGTCTGTCTGTCAAACCGAACAGTCCTTCCACTTTCAACTCTATTCTACCAACTCACTCCACTCCTCTCACACATCACCCGACATACCCAACCACTTTTCTGTTTCCTCCCAAAACAACTTTCCAATCCCACACAAATTCCATTTATATCTTTATCCCTTGTACTAAAATTAGTTGATGATCACAATCTACATACTCCTCTCAACAGTATCTGCCCACAATCAGTCATCAAGCTCTTCTGACGTCTGCCGACGCTGCTGGTACTGCTCCTCTACACTTGGGAGCAACTAGGCCACTAGTGCTGTTAGCATTGTCTCATGTCTCATCACCAACATTTCCACTCCATTTTCTATCCTTTCTATTTACTTCCGGTCCCGGCTCTCCATCCCATTTACAATGAAAATCCTGAAGAGTTATTCACTACATTTACGTGTTATGGGACTTTTGGTTAACGACCCATATGTCTTGGAGCCTCTATATCCTTCTGTCCAGTCAGTCTACCAGGATAAAAAATAAATAAAAAGAGTCACTCACGCTAATTCACATTCCCTTTCGCATGAAATATTTCTCCTTTCACTTCACCCATTGACCTTTTTTCATCCTGTTTGCCAACTTTCTTTTTAAAAATCGATGGTTATACTCCCTCTTGACTTTTTTTGTTCCTTTGCAAAAAATATTTTTCTTGGAATGGAAGATAAAAATTACATGAATGGACAGTGATCCAGGATTCCTCTACATTTGCGAAGGATGAAGATGATCATACTTTCGTAAATGTATTACTGGAGCCTTTTTTGTCCTATGGACTGCATTTCTCTAGCAAAAAATTATTTTCAGTCCGCTGCAATCCACTTCCTGTGCCCTTTTCCCTTAAGAGTAAAAGTGGAATGCTGAATGTGTCACATAGTCACGGCTTTTTTCACAATTGATGATGCTGGGTTCGGTGGGTATGGTGGTTGGGGTAAAATAATGAGGATGATGCGATGACACACCAAAAGCAAGCACAAACTAGCAGTTAGTTCTCGAGAGTGAAAAAAATCATCCTCCTAAAAATTTGACAGGATGACTATCCAAACACTATTCCATAGTGACTCTACCAGAGGACAGTGGTGGAGTGATAATAAATAGGAGAGGAAAATAAAAAGACACAAGCTGAGACGCTGCAGCTGCCGTACTGACTCCTTATCAGTGGCTTCCTACCCATTTTCAACTTTATATGGGAGTATGGAGTATGGACCTCCACAAGAATGGAGTGGAATATCGAATGAGCAAAAAGTTAGTAATATGCCTAAAATAAGAATGAATGGCTGGCTCCTGGCCTGGCTTCGAATTCGAAGTGAAAGACTGAGAGCGAAAGTAATAGGGAGAATTTTTCCTATAGACGGAGTTCTGGAGACAAGTACGGAGTACCCAAGCACATTAGGCATTATAATATCGGCTCTTTGGAAGGTCTTCTCCGAGTCTCCCCGAACATCTCGACGTAGAAAAGGAAGGAAAAAGTGTGACTCATTCATATTATCTCCGCTTGTTTCCCTTTTACACACATTATAAGCTCATGTAGGAAGGAACAATATTGAAGAATTCCCGTTTTTCCTACGTTGGGGAGAAGAGGGAGCAAGAAGTTGCATATTTGACTTAAGTAACTGGACTGGATGGATGGATGAGGGAAAAGGATGCAGCGAGACGTAATAATGTTCTCTCATGAGTACATAAGCATATAATGTTTTGGAATAGTGTCCAGGCCAGAGAAATTAGAAATGGGGGAAAGGGTTCCTCGTCTGCATAGAAGAGCCCTAGTGTGGGGCTCATTTCACAGTTTCACAGCTGTGACGTGACTGGCACACAAGTGTAAATACGATGGGTTTCCATTCAAATGGGAAGGGACTACACTACTTACACAGGCAGGTTGTGGGGTTTGAGGTTAGCAACCCTTCGTCCAAAGCAAAAATTCTAACTAAGGACTGGAATCGTTCATATCTTAATGTTTATGCTGGAAGTGGAAAAATGCTAGGGGAAAATATTTTGGCTTGAAATGCAATGTTGGGTGATGATGACGATGGAGAGAGGGACAAAGCTCGCAGCTTCAAGCTTCAGTTTGCTTACACCTTGCCATATTATTGTACATGGAAAGGGATCAATAGTTTCCCTATGGCTACACAGTACACAACCAAGTAATGCTAGTACAGTTTGTCGGAAGGGGAGACTCCAGTATAGAGCCAGAGTTAGAATAGAACCCACTCCGGATCAATATTTCTGACGATGGCAGGACAAGCGAGGATGGATAATGGGGAAAATTGCCATTTAAACTGGGATGAGCATGAGGGGAATCCCATTCAAGTAAATGGGGTATGAGGATGCATAAAGGAGGAAAATGTATGTAATGTTGTGTCTGATATCATCTGGTGATGAATCCAGGGAGGGATGCATAGTGATGATGATGATCACAATGATGACCTTTTTTTGTTTGGGGGGAAAAGCGACACAAAAAGCCCATTTTGAATGTCAGCTCATGGTAATTTACACAATGACGATGACGCCTATTTTGCACTGATGACCTACTGCAAACAAAACTAGGATTTACATAGATTGGATGAGGAGAATGGGCTGGAAATGGGATGAGGTTTGTGGAGATGAGATTGCAAAAAATGCAGAATATATTTTAGTCGGATATATGAGCAGAGATGTAAATACGGAGCTTACTTGATTTGACACATGACATGGCAGATGAATTGGACAAGAATGCTGTTTTAATGGGAGGATGACATGAAACAAGTTAATTGGATTTGGGATGGGAGGAGATAGTTAAGTGGGAATAAATATCTACTTTGGAAGTTTTAAAAACAACATTGAAATGTTTTCATTTACGTGAAAAGTACGCTGCTCAAGTGAAACTCGAGTAAGCCCTGTAGAATGTCTGGTTGTCTGAGCCGCTTGTAATCCGCCTTGTCATTCATGACAGTTGATGAAGCCTGTTTTGTTGTTGGTTGAACTGCAGTAGCAAATAGCAAACATGCATGGAAAATATGCAATAATTTCTATGTTTCATTTTGAAGTTGATTTGATGCTCCTAACAATGGGGGAAAAAATAATTAGATTTGTCTTATTTTAAACCGTGTTTATTTATTTAATTAAACAAATGATAAGTGATATATGTAATTTCAGACAGAAAACGCGGTAGTGGCTACTGACGCTTTATTTTTATCCTTTTAACTGTGAGCCATGCACATCGTGTCGATTTTCACAACTTACTTTATTATTATTATACAAAAGGTAGTGCACTTTGCACTGGATGCTCGGTGATCTCAACTTCCAAGCGTCTGTAATGAGTCAAGTGCCGACTTGATAACCTCTGCAAAAGTATTAACTTCGTGAGGATTCAGTTGCACTTCATCCCATAATACGGCACAATATATAGGTAAATATGGTTTTATTGCTGTTTTTAATACTTAACATCTGTCATGTTTCCCATCTTATGCAATTACAAACCCTCTTTATAAAGTATGCCGGGAGTGATTTATCATTCGAAATTTGTTTTTTACAAGTCAACACGATAATCAATTTTAAACATAAATTAAGCTTGACCTATAACATTTCTCTTGCTTCAATCTCGCATTATCTCATACAAAGTTAACTTGCAAATATAAGCTTATGGTATGTAAAGTCGTCCTTTAGAGTAAATATTAGCCTATATGTATGTGAGAATCAAAGTTATTAAAATACCATGCAATTTTTACTTAGAAGCAGGCTTCTCCAATTTAAGTATTTATATCCCAATTGGTCTTCCAAACACTGCTGGATTCAATTTTTAGCCCTCAAACTCAGCAGTAAAGCATCCATCTAACACTTCGCACTTGTAAGCTTCCTTGCAATTACTTGCACGCTAAGGATGATCCGACACGAATTTTACAGAAAAATAGAAAAAAAAAGAAACCCAAAAGGAATCTCATAAAAAGTAAGCTCCTCCACTGACATACAACAGGGCAAGGCAAAAGATTTCCGTAATTTTTCTCCTTGTATTTTTTTCTCTCACATGCATGACTTGTGTTTATGGTCGATTAAGAAAATGAAATAATGACTAGTTTGTTAGGTATAAAGAGAAAAGGTTGAATCAGTAGTGGGATTAGTAGTCAACAGATTTGACATAATAATAGCATGTCAGCTCTTCGTCCATCCAACTGACATCCTTTCTTCAGGTTTGCATGAACAAGATAAAAATCCAAGAAAGATAGAAGGAGCATCATATCATCGCATCATCCACAAAACAAACGGCAAAAAATCTTATGAAAAAAATCTTATACCTTTTCTACAAATGAAATCAAACTTTGTATATCATATGAATGCCTATATTCATTAAATCCATCCAATAACTGAACCATAAAAATTAAGATTATCCCATTGGGAGTCGGCTGTCGGTTGCGCTGCAGTGGTTGTCCTTCCTTGTCTCTCATTCAATGAGGGATAATAATGAAATTCAACTAATTTTCGCTCAAGACTCCGTACAAACTTGTTACTACCTATTCATTTCGCAAAGTTTGTTAATCAAATGCAGATGCCGAATGCAGACCATGGATTGGAGTGCCGTCGGACTTGGGGCATCATCGGTAAAACACGAGACGAAGACAATGTCTTGGGGGATGTTAAATATGATATTGCAGTGAAAATTGGATTGGACGGGTGTCCAAATCATATTTTAAGTTTTGCATATTGAAAAGTTATCGTGCACGTGTGGGATATCGGAAGTTTTTGGCTGTGAAAGAGTTCATGAAAATTGTCCAAGAGATGGTCCGATAACCAGTTTACAACATTCATTCATACCGCGAACTAGTGTGTTTATGTGGTGAAGTAGCTAGTACTAATTAAATGAGGCAGTAAAAATCAGTATTATTAATTACTCGTAAAAAGTGTCCGCACATTAAGATGATGTGTGGTATATCGTAATATGATTAATTACTAAACACACATTAAATTCCCTTTACTTCCAGAAGTGTTCAATATGAGTGGAGGTACGATACGCTCTAGAATTAGTTTTTACAAGTTATCATGTTCCCAGTTTGGATGGATCATATTGCTTGTTTTAAGTTGGGAGGGGGGATGCCTTTCCACTTCGGCATTAGCAAGGTCGTCGTCGTCCTCAAAGCGGAGTGTGAGATTTTTTTGATTGATTTGAGAAGGGATGATAAGATAAAGAAAGTAGAATAAATTATGCTTATATTTAATATTTTTTAGGTTCCTCTGTCCAATCACATTACAATGCCCAATTCTAAAAATGGGGATGATCCAAATATGATGGATACAAACTTTGACTTCAAATTCGACTGGGATGGGGAGCCTCCCGAGTTTATTTCCCAGTTGGATCTGGAGGTTAAGTGGGAGGATGAAGAGGAGGAGGGGGCGACTCTGTCCCCACCCAGTCGAGTGTCTCTACGGAATGTAACGATGGATCATGATTATGATATCACTGGTCCGATGACGAAACTACTTACTTCGGTGACCAATACAACCTTTCATGAAGGTCATATGAACAATGGAAGAGAGATGACAAATGGGGTATGCTCTCTCATGAGTTCAAATTTCTCACTTTTAAACAAAAAACAAATAAACACCTTTTTTGTAAATTTTATTATTGTAAACTGTTGAAAAATAGACGACGAAGACTACAAAGAACATGGACCCACTCTCAAAATTGGGAAGCTGTACCTGCGAAGAGATTCATTCAATTATAAGAGATCTTCAGATTGCCCATGTAAGTTTTTAATGTGTGACTTCTCTTTAAAAAATCATTTAGTGTTATTTAATTAAACTGCGCTTGTTTGTTTTTGAATTAAGCAACCAACGACGACTTCAAAGCCATCGTCCAAAGGGGATTCCGGTGATGGAACGCAAAGGAAAAAGCGTGGCTGTAAACGATGCAAAGGGGAGAAAGGAGATCCAGGCCTGAGCATCGTTGGTCCAAAAGGGGAGCCAGGGCATCCTGGATTGTTACCTTATCATTTGCTCCATCCAGAGAACCTGAAAGGGGAGAGGGGAGTACCTGGTCCGAGAGGGGAACCTGGGCAATGTCCCATAAGTAAGCATTTTTGTAATGAAATTTCTCCCATCATTGGTTTAAAAATACGAGCGAATCAGTTCATTGACAAGTTTTAATTTATTTTTCAGCCTGTCCAAATTCAAACCCTTCACCAGCTAATCTTCAAAGTAAGTTCGAGCATTTCAATCTCTTATTCCATATGTTAAAGACCGGAAGTATTTTTATGCTCCTTTTTAATTGTTACTGTTTTAACTAGGTTATTCTCTGCCACGAACAAGTACAGTAAGACCAACGACGTCACCACTTTTTACCAGCCCAAACTACAGAATCGTTCCTGGAGCTTTAGTATTTAAAACATTACCTTCCATGCTCAAGGTACATCCATATCATTCATGGCATTTTAATTCATTAAATCACTTGATTAAACCTGCAAGCATTTATCACACATAATTTCTAAAAATCCTTCCATAGATGTCCACTTACGTTATGCTGGGCTCAGTGGCCTTTGTGGAAGAATCTGAGGAGTTCTACGGGAAGATGAAAAGTGGTTGGAGTAAATTTCAGGTAAGCCAAAATAAAAAAGCTTCGTGAAGTTCACTCTCTCCCAGTCTGTCTTTGTCTTTCATAATCCATCCGTAACCTCTACTTTATAATGTCAACTTTGTATAGATGGGACCACTTATCATGTAACGAACTCTTGACAAACTTCTCCAAATATCCTCATCATATCTACAATTCCAAAATGGAAACAAAACTCTACTGCCATGTATACGAGTAGGTAGGTATATCATTCTAAACTTTAATTGCAGAGTAAACAATCTTTAAAAGTATCCTTCAACCCGCCTGTTTTTTATGTTCCCTAAATAAGTATACCTATGTAATACTCACATGTAATGTGTCATGTCGTATAGCTTGGCTCTAATTATATGAATAAACAGTTTTTCAAATTACATTTATTTTCCCCTTGCATTTACCTATTCTTGGTGAACTCATCTCCCTCGACCTTGTTCTTACGATTATGATAATTTTATAATTACTCCATGCATGGGTGTTCGTTCAGACATAAAAATATGATGAGAAGTTATGTCAGCATGATTAACCCCATATCATTCTCGGTGATTTTGCTTCTTCTTGGAAAATGTGATGAGATGACATTTACTCCACCATAATTTATTAAATTAATGAGTTCATTTTAGCAAGGAATGTCGAGGATGACGACAGGCAAGTCGAACCGAGCTCAGTTCAAGTAACATGCATGAGAAGATGATGACATTTCCAGCTAACAACCAAACAAACCACCATATCTCCGCCACCGCCACCACCATGATGGGACACACAAGCTGAATGAGCCGACCTACGTTTTTTTCGACGGAAAACTCAGCAAAAACTGAGGAAAAAAATGACAGCTACATAACAAGCCATATTAATATCATATTCATAAGGCACAGGTTGCATAACTTGACTTTAGCACCGAGACGGCACAACTTGACTATTCCCATACATCACACGGGCATAAACTTCATATATAAAAAATTAATGTCACATCTCATCCTTTTTTTGCTTGTAAAAATCCACTTGGAACTCTACCTACGCTTGTACAACACTTGTCTATTAATAAGATACAGGAAGACAGGATTTTTTTTACCTCCATTGCTTATCGATATTTAGCATCGTTATGATAACTTTGTACCAGAATCATATCATATCATATCCCCGATACGCTACCAATTTTTTATATTTCGGCAGACTAAGGCATATATGATGAGAGAGAATTTGAGATTTTTATATACTTCCAGAATGAAATTGTGCGTAGATAGTAACTTTTTACATGAAAAGTGCATAACTCTGAAAAAATGGTCTATCATGATGACGATAGTGATCATTATCATACATGTTCCATGGGGAAAAAAAGTTTTTGGATTTTTGCGAAACATGAAGCATGCTCCATTCCTTAAAGGGGAGGAGGACAGAGAACATGAAAAGTATTTTTGGTCTGTTAATCGATAAGCTGAGAGGAAACTTTCGACTTTTATTTCTTTGCAAAATGTTTATTTTGATTTGAAACTGATATCGAGTTCAGCTGGAAGCAGATTTCAAATCGTGTCAAATCACAAATCACTTCCGGTTCCCATACAGTTGGCATCGATCAATCATTATCATGGATTTTCATTTTGGGAGTGAAAGAGGTAGATAAATAGAGAGATAAGTTTTGGAGTGGAGGCAGTGCAGTATTAGTGGAGTGAAAGACCTCCAGCGTAAAAAAATGCTCCTGAGAAAGACCACGCTCTTGCTTGCTTTGTTGGCCGTGGTGAAGGTGAAAGTGAAAGCTAGGGCGGAGCAGAATGAAGACCTTCTTAAATTTGGGAGTGAAGGCTCGAACGATGGAGAGCTTGACAATTTGTTCGAGGACAGTTTTGACGCGGAGGGAAGTTCAAGTGGTGGGAGGGGATTGGGGGACGGGGAAAATGAGGATAGGGATGACAGTGATGATGACTCGTCAGAAGAGGATTTGGGCTTTATAATTGAGGAAAGTGTGGATTTCCAGTCTAAAATTCCAACGACAAGTCCGAGCCCTGTGCTGGAATCGACAACTACAGCAGGATTGGAGGAGGATGACAGTGCACTTGAAAATGGTAAGGAATGCAAGTTTCCTTAGGTTTGGTTAATGATATGATAATGTTAACGCTTGGGTTATTCTGTACCATGGATTGCTTGCTGATTGCATGATTTCATGAAGAGGAAGAAAAAGAGACTTTTGCTTGTTCCACCGATGACTGTGACAATGATGTGGGAATAGAAAGTACAATTGGAACAACAACGCTGAGACCGGAAATCGGAACAGAATGTCACAAAGCAATAAATGATCATTTGAAGGGGGAATATGGGACGTGTGATCGGGCTATGGATGATATTCAGAGCGTTACTCTGCTTCTAAAACGAGTTACCGAACAGGTAATATCATAGTCCATACCTATTACTGCATCCTGCATCAGTGCAATATGCAAAAAAAATCAAGTTAATAAACACTTATTATTTTTCAGGGACTTGAAGGTCCAAAAGGATTACAAGGTATAAAGACATTGTATTTATAGCATGTTCGGACTTGAAGCAAGAGAAGGATAAATATTAATTTCAATTATTTTATAGGCAACAAGGGAGAAATGGTAAGTTTTATAATTTAAAAAAATTTAAATATCGTGCTAAAGGTATTTATGTAGGTAAATGTAAATTTCCTTTTGTATCACGAGATTCATGCATAGTGCATTCCATTATTTTTAGGGTGAAAAGGGTTTATCCGGCTCGGTTGTATTTAAAGGTAAACTAATCAAGTAAGTTTCAAGATAAACTGTAGCGTTAAGAAAAATCACTTTGTCTTTTTTCTCCTCTTTTCATATAGGACAGAAAGGCTCGAAAGGAGAGGGAATGATTGGATCTCGTGGTCCAATGGGTAATGTTGCGAAATAACCAAACTAAATGTTTATTGTAATATACCATTTTAAGCCATTTTTAACCTCTTCATCAATCTTTGGCAATCTTCATGGCAGGTCCACCGGGTGCACCAGGCTACCCCGGATCGAAAGGTGATCGTGGTCCGTTGGGACCTACCGGTGTTCACGGAGTAGATGGTAGATCCATTGTCGGCCCTGAAGGGCCAAAGGGTAATGCAAAAATATTTCGTAAAACTTTGCTTTTTTATTGATATTTACCAGAGCTACTATCACTACTTCACTATTGTTAATTAAAACAGGTGAAAAGGGGGAATGCATCGAAACAAGGATTCCAGGTCCGCCTGGTCCTCAAGGTATGCAATAAAAACTTATTCATACTCGGCATTCTTTTAATTTTATGTATTTTTTGTCGTGGTATTTTTTATTACGTAGCTGAAAGCTAGTATAGCGATCGATTGGATGTCCGTCTGTCCGTCTGTCTGTAGGCACGATAACTTTAGAACGCCTGGACCAATTTTGTTCAAATTTGGTATGTAGCTATATATAGTTA
>JAQGAG010001147.1:0-11027 GCA_034696835.1 Lepidocyrtus lignorum
TTGAATATTATGTATTATTATACTATAAAACAAATAATTTACAGGTACGTCATTGTAATTACAATCATTTTATTATTATTATTAAGCTGGAATTATCCTTTTCATGATTATTAAGCAACAACTATCCTTCTCATTATCATACCTTGTGAATTCCATAAATGCCAGGGTGTCCAGCGATTCCTTTGTTAATAACTTGAGCTTGGAATCCACCATGGGGGGTTGAGATATAATTGACGGTCCTCAAAACGCCATCGGGTTGAACAACGGAATAATATCCCTTGGTGATGGCTCCATCCCTGACTTCACCTGTATATGAAGAGGAGAGAACGCAAAGTGAACACGGTGAATTCAGGATACAGAATGATCTTTATTTCCGGATTGTCGGAACTAAAGTGACTACTACATAGGAATATCGTACAACCTGCAGATTTTTGATCCCCGGTGATCTTATCTGCAACTCCGTAGTTGTAGGAATATTTGGGGTAAGCCTAGACATGAGGAAAAAGCCAAGTTAGATCTAACTTTATATTCGAATGAATGAGTCATTCAGAATGACAGGTGTTTACAAACTTACATAAAAGTCCAATCCATGATGTCCTAAATGTCCATATCCATGACCATATCCCCCTCCAATTGGGTATGGGACGGCGTTAACTGCCACAACGGCAAGTGCCAGAGCAAGGAAAACCTTTATTGTAAAAACACAGCAAGAAAACTTATTACATATTCCGTACAAATGTCACATTCGCAATCTTAGGTATATCCACAGAGGCACTTTCCACCAAACACCAACTTTTTAGCAATTTTATCTTTCAGAAACTTACGGTTGCGGATTGCATCTGTATTTTTTTTTCGACTTGATGTCTTCTAAGAATTGTAATTGTTAGCTTTGTCACTGAAGAACAACTGGATAGCTAACTGAGCAGTGATCATCCTATTTATACCTGAGAATCAGACAGGTATCGTATCGATCGGGTTAATTTAAAAAATATATATCATAATCATATTCATACTGCGATACTTGGTGAATCATTGATATTGTTCACATTTCAAGAAACGAAGGTATGTACATATTTTTTTTACTGTTACTTTTATTTTATAATAATGCTTGGATTTTTTAAAATCTTTTTATATAATAAATACCATTATATAATCCCATTCAGACAACAATAATAAATACAAACTCACACATAAACAAAGTTAGAAAAATGCATATAAAACGCATAATTTCCCATTCTCATGCTGGTGACGATGATGATGATGATGACGATTGTAATTGTAACTGAGCCACTGATGATACCACGACCACGTTCTATCATTCATTATTATTGACGATGACGGAGACAGGATAGGGGCACTTAAGCATCTATATCAAAAGCCAGCACCAGTTAAAACGCTAAATGAGCACCCTTCACTTTAAAAATGTCTTTGTTTTGTCCCATCGCATGTAACAGTTTTTGGAGTGGTAAGGGACATTAGTGTGCACAAAACTCCCAACCGTAATCATAATCGTAAAATGTGGATGGGTTGTGTAGGTACTTTGTAAAGTTATGAAAAGAAAGAATGTTTTTTTTTTGTAAAAAATTGAATAAAAATAAAAAGTGTGAACTATATAGATGTATAACATGTTGGAGGGAGGGTGTTGGGAGGGGATATAGGAGGATGAAAATAATTCACACGCTTTTTATCATTTTCTTCGCCGTAATTTTTCATCGTTAAAAAGCAAAAGTGCTTTGCTAGGTTTAATCCCATTGTTAAGCGCTTTTTGTTCTCTCCCCTTTTAATATATATTTTCAGTTGAAAAATAGTTCAATTAAAAATTGTGGCAGTTAAAGTTAAAGGGTTTAGCGATACATGCAGAAGCCGATGCCGATACTAAGGCTTGTTTTAATAAGGGTAACATGATTCTAGCTAATAATGTTTGCGTACGTGTCATTAAAATTATAGTCATGTTTGCTCGCATTACGTGTTGCTTTTTTTAAAGTGGTTATAATTAGTCGCTTAAGAATGGGATTAGCTTTGATGAATGGTTAGAGAGGGCATTCCTTTCTTTTGGAGTAAATAAAAAAATGGCATAGGTCAAGCCGCAGAAAGGTTTGAAATAAGTAAAGTAGGATGAGATGGGATGGATGATATTGTTTGACATGAATGTGTGAATGGCTTGCGTGTGCGGTTTAGGTATTGGTAAAAATGGTGACATTTATCGAGCGTTTTTTACGTCTGCATAGCCTCATTAATGCATGGTGGTGCAAAAACTGAAAGTGAATGGGGAATGGCTTTAATTGAGAATATTGGAAATTCACACTAGAAAATTATAGCTCTTATAGAAAAGTTCCCTAGATTTGCTAAAATGTAAAACTAATAATTTTATTCGGATAGATTAGAGAGAGAATTAGCGGGGAGCATTTAGAAAAAGGTATAGTTATGAGGTGACATTTTCAATGGAAACTGCACAAAATTTAAGTGCCTTCATTTATTAAAGAAAATTAATATTCTCAGGGTTCCTCCCTTTCATTAAGGTGGTGCGAATTTTATAGAACGAAAATGTAAATGTGTTTAACTGTGTGTGTCTTTCCCTCCTAAATACATGCTAATAGCTTCTAGCAATCATTTAAATTGGAAAAATTTATACGAACATTCATTTTATCGAATGACATAATCCATTAACTAATAGCAATACCTCTACTAATACTAATGAATTATATTTGATTTTTTACAACGGTTTTGCCCTAAAAATAATTACTGATTTAGGCATTTTATTTTGTCCAATAATATCGGAATGGTTTTTCCTAGGTTGATAAGAATTTACTTACTGCATAAGCAAACGGAACTGATATCTGGTTGGTGTAATAAAATACCTATCTTGCTGCCATATTTTCGTTCATTTTTATTTTATGGATCTGTGTGCAAAGTTCCCTTTTTTAATTACTTCCCCCATTTGAGCAATAGCGTTCTTAAGACTATATAACAAACATTTTATTTCATTATTTCACATTCCTTTTTCATAGCACACTTATACTTAACTCAAACGTATATAAGCGTCTGCCGTGTCTTCTAACAATTTAAGTTAAGCCGACAGGTATATAATGATCAGGTTACGTATGTATTAGCCGTAGGGTACCCATGTGGAGCACAAAGATAGTGATAATAATGGGATTTACGAGCACATATTAAGTTCCTCTCTTCTGTTAGCACATTTACGCATTCCTCTGAAATTAAGTGTCGTTTTTGCTTCCTCCACAGCTAAATCTCTATTATATCCCTTATTGGATTACATAATCGTACAGCAGTTTAGTTTATCAATTTTTAAATAGCAATTTTGAAGACTTTTCAACTCGATAGTTCTACCCATTTCACACATTATCGCAAACTTTTGAAGAAAAACTAAGGAGCGGCCAATGCACAATATCATATCAACAGGGGGCTTTTTATAAATCAGAGCTCAATCAAGCCAAGCTTACAAAGTAATAAAAATTATACAATCCATTCAGAGAAATATAGTTAACCGCAATTTGAAACAATGAATAAGATAAAATGTGCATGCTACACTGTACGCATATTTAACTGTTCGTTTATAATTTCAATATTTATTGCTCCTGTTATGTTACAGGATTGAATATTGATGATGATGATCGAGGTATTAAAGGTATTTAGTACAAACGGAAGCGATTCCTCGTTATATTTTTCTTCCTAAAGTACTTTTCCTATCATTTTCAGCTCAATCACGATTATATTGCCCCGTGGGTGTGGGTGTGTGTCGTCGTGTGTTTCTGCTAATTTCATCATAAAAAATCATTTGAAGTATGTAAACCTTTTTTCAAATTATTTCAACCCTTAAGATTACAGCTTGGTAATAATAATAAGGAATTATATTTGTGCTTGATAGCATCTTCCTACTTCCCATCCCCATCTTATCGAGAGTCGACAGCAATAAGGAATATGCCATATTTCATTATCACCATTTTTTAAGCTCGCAAAAATTAATGAAATGAATTTACACATACATTTTTTCACAATTTGATCAAGCAGATCAGATATCAGCTATAAGAACGCAACCAAATATGATATAACAGCCTATTAAAAACAGTTTTACGATATTTTATGCCTTATGCACACTCACCACCCCCGCTGAACACGAATCTTTAACAATGTGTATAACTGTTGCAATTTGCATGATTGTTAAACACGGCAGTAAACAAGGGGCACAGGAGAATAATTGCATTTTTTGTATTATGTAAGCCGATATATTTAGGGAGCTAACGATAAGTAAGTTGTTTGTGAATGTAAACCCTTTTTGTTTCATAATGATGACGATGAGCTTGAGATCAGAATCCTTTCATAATTTTTTCCCCATTAAAATGAAATAGTTCTTGAAATATCTGCAATTTAAAAAATCTGGATTTGAATGGGTAAGGTAATCCGTGTTTTAAATGATCTTTGTTTTCATAAATTTGACATATGTAAGTGATGAGGGGTGATAAGCATGCATTAATATAAAGTTTTGAAAGGAAGTATTATATAAGCATTTAAAAATGCTATCAAATTTTAAAATAAGGAATTCCAAATCATAAACTTGAAAGTTAAAATAGCAAGTTCACGTCGTTTTCAATTATGTAATCTAAACACTCCTCATGGCTCATTATAACATTTTTAGAGCAGAACGGTATGCTTCTAAGCATAAACAAAGATGATTTGGTGTTTTGGGTGCATTTTTGAGAAGAAAAATAGAGGCTGACAATAGAACTGCAATAATTTTTATTTTGATATGATTTATGGGTCCTCTTTTGGCAAAATTTGCGGTTTATCATTCATCAAGTAAGCACGGTCAGTCAAATGGTGACAGGTCGGTACAAGCCTGCAACGGTACAAGGTTTTTGGATGGCTAAAATTGAATTACAAAATTTTGTGGCAAGAACAAAAGAATACAAAGTAATCTTCTAAATCCTTAGACCAACCAGCTTTTGCAGTGTCTCTATTTTTTAGGTGAATTTCTTATCATTTAGATTTTTTAAGATTCTGTTGTATAGCATTTGTGGGAAAAATGATTTCGCATTCAGCTCATCTAGTAGTAGTAGCCTACTAGTGATGCATATGTAATAGATTATGTAAAAATTATATAGACGATTATGACCCATGATTCATTTCATGATGACTATCTTTTCTAGTTTCTAGTTGGCAGCTTATCCCACCTTTTGAAAATCTAGTTTACGTGCAAAACTGCCACAGAAATGTTATCAGACCAGGCAGTAATCTCTTGAAGTCATCTATCACCCTTGCTGTTACCTGAATGTCCTCATAAAAGACAAGGTCTTCAAGGACGTTACACTTTTCACTATCAAATGTACGTAATATATGAATAGGTAACAGCCAGGTAACAGCTATTCTGGTAATTTTAGCAGTTCAACTCACCGCATAATATTTTATGCAGAAAATCAGTTTTCTGGTCTCGTTTAAGCCTTTGAGTGTCAAGATTGACTGAGCATTACACACAATTAAATTTATCATTGATCTAAACTCTCGGAATTAATGAAATACGAATGCAATATTGAACATTTTTTCACAATAATGCAAATAGAGTACAAATAGAATTCGATTAGATAAGTCGCTTGAAATCATTTTTAGTATAAATGAAAAATCATTTTATAGCAAATATTGATATATTGACACATTCATCAATGAAGAATTTTATGTCACCTTTCGCAAAAGCCTCATTAAAACTAAATACCTAAATGTTTTACGAAAACTTGGAGATAAATAAGTAGCAAGTTATGAGAATTATAATCAGTGACCTAATGGTGGTGTGATGATAGTGGTTTTAGCATAAAATTAGACTATCGATGATAATGACAACACGTACATCTGGTCAATTTACCTAGTACGCTTTTTGGGGCATTGTGAGAACATGAGAGCTTAAAAGGTAGTTATAATTACAATTTACAAATATCTCTGACAGTCTGGTATTGGTCTGCGAATTATTCCGCCATTAATGAGCAATGAATGAGTCAACTTTTAGAGTGCATTTAGCACTATCTTCCAACTTTTAATTGTATAGGGAATTGAGTAGTATCATAATATTCCTTTCTTCTGTTACAATTTATTAATAATTTTCCACAAGACAAATAAGCAAAGAAAGAAAGGTGCAATAAGCGTAATACTTGTATTGTGTATGGAATTATGACGACTTATGACACATGTCACTTATCATTAATAGGTATATATGCTTATACGTGACATCCAAACCAAAAAGATTTATTCATCTTTATGTGACTCTCGTCTGGTCATTTTTCAATTCATTTCTCTTGGGACTTCACCCCAGTTACATTTACGACGACTAGTTTAGGTATAAAAGACTTGCACTTAAGCTATACCTAAAAATCAAAGACTGTATTTGTAATTAGGAATAAATTACTGCCGAGAGTTGGGATCAACTTTGGATTCTCACGTGTATGGGAAAATATAGTGGCAAAAAATTCAATTTGGAGTAATCATGCAATTTACTTTCAGAAAATTCTAAAAAGTTCCCCAGAGATGAGCACGTCCTATAACACTATACCTATATATGAATATGACGATTTTTAAGTTAGGTATTTTATTCGTTAAGCTAAGACTGAGATTTTGTATGTTTTATTTCAGCTTATAGTTCTACTACGCAAACGAAGGTATCTTAATGAATGAAACCTTGCAGTTTGCAGTTATTGAATATCTGACGATGAGTGATTTGATTACGTTGATATATTGCTGTTGACCAGCTATTGACGCATTGCACTGAACTAAACTTAAATTGATCGTTAGCTAATTTAGTTCCAGTTAGTATAATTGTACTGACGACACAGTTTCATTCTACTTTATCGCCATTATAGCCTCATTTAGATGATTTTTGATTACGAAGAAAAAAAAATCGGGTTAAATTCGATGCGATACAATATGTAACATCCTTATCGTAAATGATACTGAATCACTGTCCGAGATCAAGACAAGGCATTAAAAACCTCTCTCGTAATATCATTAAAAATCCGAGCAAAAAATGAGTTGGTAAAGAACTAGTCATTTGAAGAAGCCGTGTTTATTGCCTCGAACAAAAAATGCTTGTTTCATTGTTGTCCCCACTTTGCTACCTTTATCATAAGAACAAAATGCCTATTTAAAATTGTGTATGCTGATATGAATACAAAGTCATAATGAAGATTGATTATGAATTATGGTTATGATTAAAACATTGATAAAAGGTTTAAAAAACGCATAAAAATAATTGCACAAGTAGATCATACGAAACAGTTTAAGTGTTGCACATTTCTTTATTATTTTTTTAGAAGAATTAATAAAGAAATACTTATATCTTTGAATCGAAGTGGAATAAGTAAAGCTCAAGTATAGTTAACTATAGATCAGTCAAAGTGAGCTTAAGGAAGAATTAAAGACAAACAGTTACATAAAAAGGTAGAAATGAAGCAGAAGAGTTAGAAGAACTGAAGCTCTAAAGCTATCAAAGAGGAAGGAAGAAACTGAAAGTGTGAAAGATTTACAGTAGATAAGGTGGAGGAGCTCTACTTTTTATAAAAAGTGTTAATTATGTACAATTATAGTTAGATCACAGAATATTAGAAGTGACTTGAATTGCCGGAAGCCTTGAATTATTTACATTTTTTACTCTTGGCTTCCGCTGGCAATGGCAGTAAAAAAAGATGGCTGGCTACCGGCACCACATATAAGATGAGGAGCCGGCACCTTAGAAGAAAAATTAAAGAAGAGTTTAAAAAATATAGAAAAGGTGGATGTGCTAAGAAGGAAAAGTCAGAAAAAGATGAGAAGAAAAGACTATTTTTTCTGCTTTGGCTTCTACGTTGGGTTATCTAAGCGTGAAGAATTTTTTAACCGAGGTGGCCGATTCCGTGACCGATTCCGTGACCGTGGTGGCCATAGATGGCTGGGTGTCCAGCGACTCCCTTGTTGATAACTTGAGCTTGGAATCCACCAAGAGGGGTTGAGACGTAGTTAACGGTACGGAGGACACCATCGGGTTGGACAAGACTGTAAGATCCCTTGGTCACATCACCATCACGGACTTCATAGGCGTTCTTTTGGTCTCCGGTAATTTTGTCTGCAACTCCGTAGCTGAATTTGTAGGCGGGGTAGGCGTAAATGTCGTGGACACCGAGGACTCCGGGATGAGCCCAGGCGGTGGCGGCGAAAGCGACGACAACAAGAAGGATCTGGATCGAGAAATTAATGAAAAAATTCAATTATTTTGCGATTGTAATTTAACGATGAGCCAAATTAAGGGAAATATTGAACACTATCAAATAATTTTTGGATAATATTTACTGAACACTTACAGCGGCACGCATATTGACTGTTTTGGTTTTAAGTTTCCTTTCGGAAATGTTAAATTCACAAAAATAAAACTTGGTTTTGGGAGAAGGATAAGACTTGATAAAGCTGAAAACTTGAACTGATGACAACTGACAAGATCCCCAGTGTATTTATACCACCACCAAACTTTAAGCTTTGGGCTATGTTTTTGGGCTTATCATTACCACTTAACTAACATCATAAGATGAATTGTTTTCCATCGATGACCAACTACACGTAAAAATCAAAGTAAAATCATGTCATACCATATCATTTAGATCATATAGGGAGTGTAATTTCCTGTTTGGATTTGTGCGTGCTTGCATACTTGCATAAGTAATGAGCTAATGTGGGGGTGCATCCAGCCAGAGAGCAAATAGTAATAAACAATTCGTGTATAAGCAAATGTGATAACGTAATCTTTTTCATCTAAAAACTAGTCCATCAAATTCTTTTTACATTTTATTCCTAAATGGATTGATTACCTAAGGACATAACTTCACAAGTAGTCTGATTATAGATTTTTGCTAGGTTGCCTTTTCTTCATCAAGGATCTAGGTATTTGCGGATGAGGATCTTTCCTCAAAAATATCGCAAATTCCTACAACATGTTATCACCTCATCACTCATTCCCCATACTAATTACTTATATGCCTATTCCTATCGCTTACCTAAATATCGGTCAATGGTCATCAGCCATCCTCCTCCTCCAACAACAGTACTCCTCTCGAGTAGCCCAATTATCGCAAATCATATCAGATTGAACATAAAACCGTCATGGTGCTTTGGCCACGGATTAGTGGATGATGAAGCCTCTCCTCTTTGTTGCAGCTTAAATTTTTTTGGTAGTGTTGCAAATTGCAATTTGCATTGTATATATTATTATGTTGAATTATCATATAACCCAATACATATTTTTAAAGGGTACTTACGCACTCCTTGGTTGAGTTTTGGTGCAAGGCAATGCTAGGAAAGGAAGGTGATGGGGAGAGCCTTTTGTGCAATTAACAATAAGTCAGATGCAATGCAATTTATATCAGGATTATTGTATTTATTGAGAATAGGCTATATTATGTAGTTTAATACTTGCTCACACGTTATACACCTGGTTTTTTCTCTTATTATAATCATTACATAACAATAACAAATAAGTAACATTGTTAAAGGGAGAATTATTTTTTTTTCATTGTGTTTCAGTTCTAATTGTTTGCACAATAGTTACCTTGTTTTACATCAGACAAGTTCTTATTCATTGGCTTTCCATGTAAGTTTCTTGGGTTGGGTATGTTTCAGACATGGATATAGTGTAATTTACTCCTTTTTTTCTTTTTAGACTTTTTCTTGTATGTTTGATGCAAATAAAATGCAAAATTTCTCAAACATAATCAATTTGCGGCATAGTTCTTATCGCTGTATTGAATCAATCCGGAATTAAATGTCTGATGCAAATATGCATAACGTAACTTGAGCTGAAAGTGACAGCGACTAGACTTGAGTTGTCAAACGGTTGGTTAGACATCTTAATTAACTGTTAAGCAATCTTCTTTTCTTCAATTGAAAATTGCAAGGATTAATGAGTAGGTGGATGTTTGCATTAAATAGGGGAAAAAATGGGAATTATTGTCGGAAATTTCATAAAATGAAATGAAAAGCTGTGAAAATGCATTCATAAAGAAAAATTATGAGGATGCAATGCAGTGGTCTTGAACCTCTGTCATTGTCGGTGATTAAGTCATTACTATTACAAATGTATGATTTGCTGGGATTATTAAAGTGGAATTTACGTCAACTGTGTTTGGTTGAGCAAGGTTGATTGAAATTGGGATATGCATTAAGTTGTGATTTCTTCTCCAAGTATTGGGTAAGCAATTTAATGATGATGAAGTTATAATAACACGTATTGCCAGGAAGAAATAGATTCGATACTTGAATTAGGCATGTAGTCATTTGGGAATTTGTAAAAAAGCAAGATTCCTATTAAATTTTTTAACGCTGTAATTTAGAGTGGAATGCATTGCAGTGATACTGTAGCAATATCCTGAGCAGTGCCTAAAGACATCCGCAAAATGTCTTTGCTTAATTGTGTATGAATTGATATGTTCAATTAATTGTAAAACAAATCCAATTTTAGTATATGCATGTACATTCACCATTTATATGCAGAACACAGATCAGAGTGCATTTTAAAGCAGACCCATTTTCTCAAAGAATGCAGAAGCGGATAAATAGTAACAAATGAGTAAGTTTAAATGCTAAATATAATTGGAATATTGGGAAGCGATATGAATGTTTTCGAAGGTTTTTGAGAGGACTTAGAAATATTTTTCGAATGTCTACGAGTTTTTTTAATACGCGTTTTTACCGAAGGCGTACGTAAAAAAAGGCCCCCAGTTCATGTCAGATCATTAGAATTGTAACGAATTTGTATGTTGCAATTGTAATTTCTCTGGTGCATTATGATTTCATACTATTATTAGAACTTTTAAGACATGTATTCCATAATTGTTTGAACTGTCACGTGGACTTTATCGGTTTTCATGAATAAATCAATGTACCTAATCATTTATAAAGGAAGACTGACATGAAGATTAGTTTGAATTACAATTATAAATGCGATACGATAAAATATCTTATTCTCTTATCACAGCTCAAGAGTCTAAATTTCAATTCAAAAATAT
>JAQGAG010001148.1:0-11024 GCA_034696835.1 Lepidocyrtus lignorum
GTTTTTCATTTAATCCTTCGATATCTTTACGTAAAAATTCGGGGATTGGAAGATTATCCAGTATTGTTGTTGACGAAAAATTATATTTTGTCATGATGTCTGGTAGATTGTAACAGTTCTCTGATTCCATTCCCAAAACTATTCGTTTAACATGTTCGGTAACATTGTTAGTTGCATGATATTTCCATAAGATTTTAGTCAGGATCTTTTTCTCAGTCATATTAGGCATAGGAGTGACATCAAATTGTAAACCCTTTACGAGTTTGTTATCTGGAGTGAGATATTCTCCTGGAATCCATATTTGGGTGAGTAATATCATGATATGATTATTAGTCAGAGCCGGTTTAATATTAAACAGTTCACATTCTTGAGTAAACAATTCTTCCATATTCATACTGGTCTGAAATTGTCAAACATAATATATATTATATATGGGTCAGTAATTCAAATGGTTCATAAATAATTATATATTTTCTCGACCAATAATATATTTACAATTTTAAAATGTTTTATTACGAACCTTATTCATACTATTTTCTTCATCTGTGAGTTTGAGAACCTTAATGCTCATCTTGTATATACTCGATGGACCATTCATCCAAAAATTACTTGCAGGAACCGCAATGTTTAAAGCAATTAAAACTTTTCCATCTGATGATCCAAGATATGCATACTTATCAATTGTTCCATTTGTCAACTGATGTTCCGCAAAATTGTCTGCAGTGTCATTGTAATTTTGATTGAGTAAAGGGATTGCTTCGTATCTGTAAGCTCTTGGATTCGCATGATTTTTTGCGATAGGTTGATGTATGATGTGCAGCTTTTTAGAATCCGAGTCACTACCAGGACTTAGTCGCGTGATTGTTTCTCCTCTCCAACAAATTCCTGTATTACTGTTATCTGGATCCCCGATTGGAGGCTGTTTGATAAGTGCTGCGTCAGCTATATCCTGATCTTTAGTATAAGACGCAATTTCTTCTTTTTCACTATCTGATAGTCTTTGAGTGAGCTGCTGATCACACTGATATGATTTTTTGTATAGCTCCTTTTTGCGTATCTGACGTTCATGGGCTTTAAACCATTCATCTAGCTCAACTTCACTGATAACATTGATAAATAAACAACAACAGTAAAACATCAAACGAACTACTACTACATATTGAACAATTGGTACTTGTGAATAAAATGTAAAGTAAAGTAGTAATGTGCTTACGTAGGAAGGTCCCGATAAACACAATTTTCACATCTTCCTGCATAATACTCTTGATATGCGTCAAATCCAATGATGGTATACTTATTATGACACTTGGGACATTTAGCGACTAAAGACTGCATGTAGTCAACATCAATAATCTTTCCTTTTTTCTCGAACACTTCTATGCCATCAATTTTAAAAGGAATATATTGAAACTTCTTTTGAAGTGCTACAAATAAATAAATATAATGAAAATTATACAACATATATTTATGTAATTTTATACGCATGAAAATGAACGAATAGATAGGAATTAAATAACATAAAAATTATAATTCATAATACCTGTAAAATTTACTAATGTGCCATTTGGCCCAAAGCCTCTCGTTTTACTGTCTCGTATTTCTGGTAAAATCTTCACAGCTTCATAATCACATATTTGGTATGGCTGTTTGGTTCGTGGCTCGTCACTATTTTTCCCGTAAATATATTTACCTCGAAGGACATCTGAAAAAAATTGGCATTAATTGAATATTTGTATACATTTAAATGTCAACTTTGTACATGCATCTTAGGTTGTTATTTTATTTCATTAGTAAACTTACGCGCTGCTTGTATGACCATCATAGGGTTTGTGTAGTGGTACTCTGTCTTTTTGGGACCGGCTGGACATCGGTAATCGAAAGAACCCCCTTTCGTATGAATTGGTCCAGGGTCAAAGTTCGGGGGCTATAATATTAATATAACGAAAACGTAATATTATTATGTTATTAATATAGCTTGTAATGCGAGTAATATATAATCTTACACAACAAAAATATTCAAATGTGAAACAATGTTAAAAATGTATCATGTTTGTTTTACCTTTTTCACGCTATAAAAATCTGATCCTGTTTCTATAAAATGTTCATACTGGATTTCAAACTCCTTATGAAAGATTCTGACGTAATCCCCTGTAAATCCTGTTTCATAATTTCTACGACGTCTTTCAAATCCACATTTGGTCTCTATAAAAAGTCCAGAATTTTCTCGCTCATCTCCATGATCCTATTAGAAAATATAAAAAATAATACAAAAATGATGATGATAATTAATATAATTTTTCGATCGTTAATCCAAGATATTTTCAAGTAATAATAACAATAATTCTTACGATATGAATAGGAGCATTTCGATATGCATTTTTCCCAAAATACAACACGCGTCCTTCATAACAAAGCTTTCGGTAGTTTATTGCTATATTACTGATGACTGCTTTTTGGAATTCTAATGGTGGTTTTTTTTCGTCGGTCTGTATCGTGTATTTATATAACTTAACAGTGGCTGAATCAAGGTTCCCGACGATTGCTATTATTTATTATTGGAAGAACAAAATTACAGGGTTTAGTTTGGTTAATGTATACATCATTATCATCAGAATTAAATTACATAACTATTCAAATCTATTCATATATAACATTATGTCAATTCTAGGAACTTAACTAATTAATGTCATTGCATACCTGCTTTGAATTTGTCGGTTATAGCATCTTTAAGTATAGACTTATTAACACACATTGGTAAATTTGTAATATACAAACTATTAACTATCGGCATGATGTTGCTTGAGATTATAATATTACACAAAAAACTCTCAATACACTGCTTGACTTAACTTTTTTTTAAATATCGTCTAAAAATATAACATTATTATTTCTACAATTTTTGAGTTTGAGAAACACTGCTAACCTTTCAAAATGTTTTTATCACTAAAAAAATAAACTGATCACTTATCACGTTAACCTTCTTGATTGGTTGATTTAACTATAACCGTATCGTACCAATTATTACGATAGAATTTTAATTAACATAATTTACTTTGTAATTGTTGTTACTGAAGGAAGTACTGAAAACTGATAGGGTTAAAAGAAAGTTCTGGATAATGATTGCTGCTGATGATAACAGAACGAATTGACAAATGAGTTTTATTTTTTATAAAAAGATTATTATTTCATAAGATCAGTCAATGAACTTTAGCCGCTATAAGTATTATCTTCTTTGTTAGTTTATGTCAGTTTAACCAATCAACATAATGTTATAACAGGGGCAATACATCTGGTTTTTCCTTACTAACTTTTGTATTTTGAGGATAATATGGAGGTATGGTATGGGGATTTTTACTTGTTTTGTTTATATCCATAGTACAATAATACCTATAATATCTACATATACATATCGTCGTTGATGTCACCATAATGCGCATCTCAAATCCAAGGATGACTCATTGTCAGTAGCACAGTGTCTTTCTTTGTTTTTTATACAGTATAAAAAATAAAATTTGTCAGTAGTACACGTGTAATATTTTAACTTATTTGCATTTAGCTGGTTTACTTTCATTATACAATAATAATGTAATTTCAAATATGCAACAAGTCAATTTAAATTACCATGTTTTAATAAAGGGGAAGTTTTTACTTGATGTTAAATTGCTTGATATCATTTTTTTCGGATGTGTTCTGTCAAGAGGACCCATGTTTCCCAGTGAGTTTTGAATTCTTGAGTCATTTTCTGATTTGACTTACGTATTAGGGTCATATCACAGACGATATGCAATAAGCAGTAGTATCATAAAATTGTGGTCATTTCATGATATATGCAAGTGGATATACTCTTGGTAGTGCATCATTTCTCCGTAAGATGTAAGGTAACTACACAATATGCGATTATGGCTTTATACTTTGTGCGTTGTCGTTGTTGTGTTGATAAAATTTGTTTCATGAAAGAAATACAGACCCGCAAATTATCAATTACCATGAAATGTGACATAGGTTATGTAGAAATGTATGGTATGTAAAACTGATGATGATATATTAGCTGTATTACATTCTAGTATTTTTTATAAGTTTGATATTATTATGTACGAATACGAATAGATAAGATGTATTGTGTTTGTATGGAAGTGGTGGCGCTATTAGCACTATTACATACCTATTCCAAAGACATCATTCTACTAGTTATCATCATTATCACGTATAATAATGACATGCATTAGTTTGTTTAAAATAGGTCTTCTTATAAGATAAAATAAATCATAATGTGATAACTGCAGCTCAAAAATATTAATATCAAAATAAATACTGAACGAAAAGTAATTAGATATAGTTCCCAGTTCTAAACATTCAAAAGAAATATTCTTGTTCCCATTATTGTCTCTAAAAATTACAAATAAATAGAATCATGGAAGGGCAAGTTAAGCAAGAGAATGGGCGAGATTTATTTGAATTACTTGAAAGTGATATTGGTTATCCGTGTAATTATGTTAAGAATGAAGCTGGTCCGAATGACCATATTATCACTACTGTTGACACTCTTCCTGGAATAGCTATAAAGAAAGATAATGCTTTGAAACTTCCATACGCTGCGGCTTCACGAAATACGAAACTTATTGAATCCGGTTCTTTAAAATATTCTGTTTTTGACTATCACGATGTTGCATTGGACTGGATGCAAAAATACAAAAACTTAAAAAGTGGAGATATTTTAGACGGAAATTCTATGCATATCTGTGTTCAAGAAATTTACAGAATATGTCCTGGTGTGTATTATACCAAATATCACAGTCCCAAGGCGTCAAAAAAATGTTTACCTTGTATTGCAAATCCATATTTAACATTTGCTCACATTACAAAGTTTTATGATAGACTTTTTGGATGGTAAGTACCAAAAGTAAATAATGCTACCTTTTACAATAAATATTATTATTGACTAGGTATTTTAATTAAGAATGTAATATGACTTGTTTGAAACTGCAGTGATAATCAAGATGCATTCATTCGAAATTATTTCAACACTTTGGAAAAACTCGAATTGGATCCAACAAGATGTGGCCATGGATTGTTGTTACCTTATATAATTATCGAGAGAAAAGTCAATCTGGATGATGATCTACGTAGGATGGGATTCGATATGACAAAACTTGAAAATCCTCTTACAAAAATCCTTTCTGATAAATTTGGAAACTGTAATCGTTACACTGGAGTGACAACTCCAGTAACATATTTCGGATTTACTGCTTCTGTTTGTACATCAAAAGTTAAATATGGACCTGGTCTTGCATACACCAACAAACTTTTGTTTGGAAATCAAAAGATATGGATGATCACTCCACCTAGATGGTATGAAAAAGTAAAAACACAATTGCAATCTGCAATTTGTGAGCTTAAATTGGATTCTAATGACGATTTATCGAAAGAATTTACAAATGGATGCTTTCTCCAACATCAATCAGTAAGCATATATACATACGGTGAATTTCTACGGTTTAAAGAAGAAGAAAAATGAATCCTTATTCATTAAAATATAAAATCAATTTTTATGTTGCTCTTAAACACAGATCATGCTTGGACCACTGTTTTATGATACCAATTCAATACCATATAGCTTTGTAAGTCAAACTTCAGGAGAAATAATACTTTTTGCAAGCAAAAGTATCTATTGTGGAATAAATGTCGGCCTTGTAAGCTAAATGCCTATATAATACCCTTCCAGTTTTTTCTTTCATGTTTAAGTACAAGTACATACGTTAAGTTTTATTGTTATTTAATTAATTAGTATTACTAATATTTATTTTTTATAGAACGGTGAAGAAGGAGTTTGTCTGATTTGTGCAGACTTTCATTACACATATAATGATGGGTACACACAGTGCAATTGTCATTGTGGAAGTAATTTGGAAACGAATTTGGAACTGACGACCAATAATACTGTTACTGTTAGAGATATATCTGCTGATGATGATGATCCTTCATTTCGTACTGACAACAAGAATCCACGATTCATTGCAAGAAAAAGGGATATAGATTTTTTATTGGATGCATCTGAAAAAATGTTAAAAGGAGCAAATGATTTAAATTTAGAATTTGAAGTTCCGATTACCAGACGTAAATACAAACCGTACGTGTATTATAACAAAATTTCATTTAAATTATGATTTTTAACTAACGTTCTTTAGTTTAAAAAAACATTACCTTTAAAATTTACAGGAAACAAAGGAATGTGAAAAGTTACAATTGTAAATATTGTGATAAGGGTTTTGTCCAGTCTTTCACCAGAGACAAACACGAAGAAAAAAATAACTGTAACAAATACGGACCATGTAAAGTTCCTGGATGTACTGTTAAGATAATAACCACAAAGAAAAATGAACAGCTTCATTACGAGTAACATTTAATCTTGTTAAATTTTTAGTATAAATTAGCTATCTATTTAATAATATCCAAAATTTTACATAATTGAATGATGATAAATAATTACTATTCTTATTAAATGTACTAGATCACATACTAAAGAAGAGCGAGCCAACATCAACATTGACAAGAAAAAGTAATCAGGAGAACGCAGCTACGTACTAATTACATTTTATTTTATACCTATGTAGGTAGGTATGTTTTTTCCAAAACTCTGAATGAATTTAAATAGGTACCTATTATTGTATTTACGTATTATGCATAGGTAACTCAAATTGAAAGCTTAATAATGTTGTGTCATCATCAGTATTCTAAATTAGAGTGATCCAGATCCCTACCAACTTGAAAATTTGACTCTTAAACTTGATTGTAGATGTAATTCAATTGTTTTCTTATGATTTGTACCGAAAGGTGATTGTTATCTGTTAATATGCTCATGCTGCAGTCCATTCGTCGTACCCATTTTGATGCGAGCAGTGTACAGTTTTCAAGCTTGATATTTTTAAGATTAGACGCATCAAGAAGACGTGATATTATGTTGTTATCTTAGAGAAACGTAATGTCATTTTTAGGTTTAACGTAAATTTTGACATCGGGATGATCATTGGCGGCTCTGTATCATCCGTAGGCTTTTTTTAGGAGACAATAACAATTCAGTTAAAGTGGGTTGTTTGTTTGATACTCATTCAAATTATGAAATCATATTAAAGTAAGTTTATTAAATCTTATCGTAATATCATGTCGAATGGATTTAGAATGACAATACCAACCTGATTAATGTTTAAAATGAAGATGATTAGTTAAGAATTTTTTTGCTAAAATTATCAAAGTTAAAGATGATGTTGGTTTATTCGAAAAGGATATCATTATTTTCGCCCAATAATATTATTGTTGTTTTGTGTAATGTGTAAGATTAGTAAATATTTTTTATCTATCAATTATGCAAAGTAATAAAAAAATATAGACTATCAAACCATATCATGCGTTTGTATGTAATTTTTATGATGATGATAGATTATTATATAATCTGAACAATGATTCAATAGAGCAACATCGATATAACATTTTTTTTTCATTCGATTATATTTTGAATAATAATGTTTTATATTTATTCCTAATTTGTATACTACACTTAATAACTGATGCTAATAGTAAATGATACTAATGAGTAGGTAGGTAGGTATGTATGTACAAACAACCTACGTAAGCTTTATAAGAAAAACATGATTTGGACATAGTATTTAACAATAAATAAAACTTAATTATTATAACATAATTACAGTTTTCTTAAACTATATAATTTTTTAAATAATATTTCGTTGACATTTTTTGATATTAGTTTATAGTGGTTAACCGTCTTTTGGCTGATTCTTTTTACTATAAGGAGCAGTAACAGTTTTCTTTTGTATGACCGGAGATTTGAAAGGAGCTTTCAATTTCAATGTGGCGTTATTCTGATAATTATTACTGTTATGATTAGCGATATTTCCTATAGGTTGGTTACGCCTTGATATAGATTTGCTTTCAGTGACCATAATATCGATTTTCTTATTAGCATCTATATAAGATGGTTTCTTTTTACAATCAGCCAATGTAGTAGCAGCTTCATTTACACCTTTTACTGCTGACGGACTAATGATGCTATCTGTACTTTTTCCTGGTTTATTATTAGATGGAATATTGTCTATGGGCTTGTGATCTAGATTTTTCTTTGATTGGTTATCGGCACAGCTTGACGTAATATTTATATCTGCTGCAGCATTATAGCAAATCGACAACATTTCTGATTTAGGGATTTGGCTTTGTATAATATCAATCAACTTTTCAGGATTTTGGAATATATCGAATAATCGACATTTCATCTTGATTGCCATATTTATATATTTTTGCAATAATTGCTTGCGTTGTACGATTTTATTTACTAGTAAATTATCATTCAAGTAATAAGACGCTAGTTTGGCCCTATCTAAATCAGTTCCTTTATGCAAAATTGGAATGTCTTGTGGTTGTACATCGTGTTTTGTTTCGTTTAATAAAACTGTACTAACTGTTTTCAACTGAAGGTTATCAAAAAATTTCTCGCCTTTACCACCTTCAAGATTATCCTTACAATCAACAGATAATTTCAAGTATACATCAAATATAATCCGCCCATGAAGCTGACAAAACTTTTTCTGTCTGAAATTAATTTTTCCATTTTTACTATTTGCATCAACACAAGTAGAATTGCAATTTAAAATCCTTCCTAAATTTTTAGGTTTTGTCAAGCTTAGACATTTAGCCCGTGTGAGAATATACATTATGTCAAAAGACATTAAATGAAACCCACAAATAATTTCACAATCAACTTCCCTAACAAGATCTGACCATGCATTAAGCAAATCTGTCTCTGATTTAAACCTAACTACATTACCATCTGTAATATCTTCACATGATCCTGTTACATAAACGGTTTTTATGATAGGTTCCTCGATGCCATAACTGATAACTATACTAGATATTTGAATTATAGGATCTTCTTCTGCAACCAGAAATCCACTTTCTTCTCTAAAGCATTCAATGTCAATGTACATTATTTTAAAGGGTATAATCTTTGCCAATGGTCCCAATGGCAAGTGGCAATTGATGTCTTGAAAATTTACATCCGCTTCCAGTCCACAGGTCGTTGTAACTGTAATCATAATAACATGCCATGTAAGAATTATTAGTCAATGTCACCAAAAGCATAACAGAATGTATAACAACCAGAATAAGTATAGTATGCACTTAATAAATCCCTTTGCATGTAAATATATTTACCGTTATCATTGCGAAATGCATATTTTTCTGGTGGTAGCTCGACCCAGCAAAATCCTGATCCATTCAAAGCTTTCAGAAATGTATTTTCATATTCGAAAATACTGATGACCGTTGCATTATAAATAGCCATTCCCGTTGGATTAGTAGCATTCCTCGCGTTGGTGAATTGTCCTCTGACCGCTGGTATCAACCTACATACAATTACAACGAAATAATATTAAATATGATATTAAGGGTACATAATTAGATGATTGTTGTTGCTTTATTATTGAATATATAATTTAATTAAAGCTACCTTTTTATATACGTAATAGGGAAACAGAAACATAAAAACTAATAATAAGGAAATGGAATATACGTAAAATATTAATATTTAATTATTATTTATTTTTATTAACCTTAAAGAAGCCATTACAAGAACTCCAATTAAGTTTCCCTTTTCATCTTCATCACTGGTGAGACTAGGTAGTATATAGACTTCTCGGATTGGATTTAGAGGCATAATGTAATTTGAAATGGTTTTACATTGCAAGTTCCTGTTGAGATGTTGTTTTAGTGAGTTACATCTTTCCAAATTAAAGTCATTTGGAACCTTGATAAACAGGCGAGGCCAGAATCCATGAACATGTACACAAATTGAAACTTTATCTGTGACGCGACCAAACATACTGCAAAGAAAATATAAAAATGTTACTGCTGTTATTTATATTGCTACATTAAACCTAATTATTAACAAAATGACTAATGGTACAGTAAGTATTAAATAACGGAATAAAAACCCGTATCACTTTTATGAAAATATATAAATAAATAAATGAACTAACCGTAAAATTGGTGGCCGATTATGATCATTGGAGTCGTCGATTTTATTATTATTTTCACCAAAATAATGGTCTGCATGTATCAACTGAAAAATTAACTGTTTTAACGCACATGTATGCTCGGTTTCTGTTGATAAACTATTCATTTTTTTCACTGCTTTTCTGTTGTATTTTAAAAAAAATTGTATCGATAAAAACTTAATTTAGGTTTTGACGTAATTAAATTAAAAATAATGTAGTTGTTAAATGTTCCTGACCACTATGATGCGCTATCACTGCTACTGTATAAGACACTGAATGGAAAAGAGATATGGAGCGAGAGAGTGAGAGTCAGAATGAAAATCACGTTTGAACTAGAGCATCATAATATGTGAATGATGCATTTACGCATGCTTATTATGGTTTACAGACAAACCGCAAACATTGTACCGCTTCATTGCGTAATGAAATGGTACCATATTACTTTTACATTTCGAAGCAAATCTGCATCATATCATTGTGAAGTACCTAATATGCAGCTAAATACACATTCTTATGAGACCAACCTTGACATTTATGCCTGTAGTAAGTATGTATATTGCCATTTATGCAGTATAAAAACATAAATGATTGATGCTATATAGCATGTAAAATGATATTATGATGGGAAAAAATTAATATCCAATCAATTAAATTAATAATTACGTAATAGCAATAATAACAATGTGTTTTATGTCAGTGTCTACGTGCTTATTTTATTTCATTATTTCGTAACGTAATGTTTGTAACATCAAGAACTGTAAATTCGACATCGAGTTTTTTAAATTCAAGAACAAGAAGATATTCTGATCATCCTATCTAAACTCATAATTACACGAAAGACATTTATTTCTTTAACATGATTTTGACCAACTTATTATTAGACATCTTAATTAGTCAGTGGCAATATGTACATTTCACCCACCTTCTCACCAACATGAAACGTGTATGGTTGAAGAGAGAAAT
>JAQGAG010001149.1:0-11021 GCA_034696835.1 Lepidocyrtus lignorum
AAAAGAACAAAAGACTGAAATGGGGTCGGGTCCATCAATATCATTGCATTGCTTGCATATCAACTGCATATATATATTAAATGCGTATAATACGTTTCATGAATTGTGTCAGAAGTGAACTATTAGCTATATGTATGTAATGTATTTTATCATTGTCGAAAGAGCATTTTTCTACAAGAAAACTGGACACGAGAAAATACCCAATATTCAATATTTTTTCAAGGGAAGGGAAACGTAGATGGAAATAATCTCCAGTCTAAATGTTGTGCTTGGTTGTGACTCTTCAAATTTTCTTACATTCGTGACCTTTATTAGCAATTAGGGAAAAATATTCTTTCTGATTAGGATTTCATTTTAAATTTAACTAGACTCGTTAATTACCTTAACCTTCCACTCATATTATTTGCAAATGGAAGGACACGGGCAGAAAGATATTGACATGGCCATGGCCAGTGACAACGATAGCGATAGTGGCATGGATCATGCAGACAAGGTAAATTCTGAGCATTTGGGCCAAGAAAGAATATTAAATGCTCTGTAATATTAGGTAAGGCCTATTTCTAATATAAATTTTTATTATATTGAATCAGGCTCAAGCTCAAGTTCAACCGAAGGATGAAAAGTTAACGAAATCTTTTGGGCGTTTGGCACTCGATCGGTCTGAGAATTTGGCGTTACCGGGTCCATCCTCTGGAGCAGAGAGCAATGGAAATAATGGTCAGAAGGGGGACGGTGCTGGTGCGGTTGGAAGGGATAAATCGGAAGCTGGACTTCCTCACGGTAAATTCGGGGTCGGGATAAAGGTGTACAGATGCGAGAAATGCAATAAAGTGTTTGGGAGACAAGACGTTCTGAAAATGCACATCCAAACTCATACTCCTGAAACTCCTCCTGTCCAGACTTACAAATACAAATGTCCATTTTGTCCGCGTTCATTTGATCATTTTAAGGAATATAAGCAACATTCTATATCTCATTCTGCTGTACAGCCGGTTGGAAACCAACGCGGTTCAAATAGGGTTACAAATTCGCACACAAATAGGCACACTCATTGTTATCCCTTTGATAGATTGGCTCGCTATATTACTCGAAATCGAAATATTAATAATGATGATGCTGATAACAATAATAATAATAATAATAACAATAATGGTTAAATATGCAATACAAAGAATTGTAATTAAAGCGATAGTGGATGGGTAGATATTCTTACGACCAAATTAAGATTGATTTTGCTACAAAAAAAATATATTATATTCAGAATTATCAAATCCACTAGCCACCTACAACGGCTACAACCTAAAGACTTGCTAAAATGTGGGAATAGCCTGCCAGTTAATTTTGATAGTAAGTAATTAAGAGATGCAAAGTGATTATCGCAATTGCTTAAATGTAATTATTGTGATGTTTAGCCAAATTAATTTTCATCAGTACTTGTACCTGTTTGAAACTCACAAAGCCTGAATTGCCAATGACATAAATGCCATTTTACCGTAGTTTTGCTCATCCCTTTAAAAAATCCTCATCATGAGTTTAAAATGAGACTGGTAATTTAGTAATTTTGTTAAAAGACATCCAAGAAAATACCAAAAGTTCTTTGGAGGGAAGTGTAATATAGTTTTTAAATGTGTATGTATTTTTATCGGGAACACGTAAAAATTAAAATAGTTGTATGGTAGATTAGTAGATAATGAATATTAATTACAAATTACAATTGCATGACTGCAATACGATGATATAGTAAATTTGTTAGCGACAAAAATATACCGTTTTTGAAACTGTTTGGAATGTACCTTTACTAGCGATAATAGTTAATACTTCATTCTAATCATGTTTACCTTATCATATCACTTGTGTTGATACTAGTGGTTAATATTACCGATAACATTAATATCGAGATGTAAATACAATGTGTGATCTTTTAAAAGCGTAATTTTAAATAAAATTTATTAAAATGTACTATCCTTAAAATTGAGATAATAAATGATTAAAATTATCCAAAAACTGTACACATGATCACTCGGGAAAGTTGAGAAATACCACACCCCTTTGCATAGCTTGGCCATGATACTTAAGTTCATCTTGCGCATAAAACTTGGGCTTTGATGGATTTCCTTTTTCCAGTCCGGATTTTGGAAGGTGAACGTATTCCCCGTGCTCTTGACCTCTCGCCCAAATTACTTGCATTGATCCGGAGAGGGGATGGTCCGTGGGATCGTCGGATTTGACTTTCCTCCGGAATATGATTGTGGTCACTCCATCTTGCTCCCATCCTGTGGCTGATGTGATGTCATTGGTGCCACCATAAAATGTGTCCAGTCGTGGTGTGGAACGGTCCCTTGTGTAGTAATCGAGGATTCTGGAATTCATCCCTCGAGCAGCTCCAATGACAATGTCGTTGCAATCCATGGAGTGGAAATCTTGCGTGGGTGTGTACTGAAATTGTTTTGTGGGAAAATGCGATGAGATTTTGCAATAAATAAAGCAATTTAATGAATTTGAAGATGTTTGAAGGAAAATGTTAATGTACCGGTGAGGTTCGTCTTTCAAGTTTAAATGGAGATGGAGCATCGATCAAAGACATTCTTGCGTTTGGTTCCGGTTCTGCAAGAACTATACATAAGAAACGTTTAATCTTTTTGCTGCCCTTTATAAATTTGGCACAGATTTTTACACACGCAAGCCATATTGTCACGTCATACCCATTGCGGCGACAGATTCATCTGCTGCCGTTTCTGGTTCTGCCTCTACGCTTGCCTTTGTAACCTTTGGTTTGATAGTTTTCTCAGGTTCTGCCTCCGGTTCGGATGATGGCTCACCTACAATAGAGCGTGAATGTAGTTGTGATTAGCAAGCATTTTAATTGTTGCGCGTAATTTTCTAAAGGATTTTCATGTAAAATGCCATGTGAATTGTTTTTTTACTTGTTGGTGTTGGCTCGGCAGAAGGACTTTCTGGCTCTGATTCAGGTTTAGGTTCTCCTTCGGCTGTTGGCTCTGTCGCCTGCTCTCGTTTGGATTTGGGCTTATCACTGTCATGTAAGTTTAAATGAAAAATTAAAGTAAGATTTTGAAGAAGTCGTGTGTGTAAACGCAATCAGAAGCTTACGATTTTGGAGAAGACTCCGGTTCACTTTCTGCAGTGCTCTCGGGTTCCGTAGATGGCTCACTTTCAGGTCCCGCGGAAGGCTCACTCTCAGGTTCTGGGTTTGATCCAGCTCCACTTGGTTCTGGCTCGGGTTTGCTAGTTCCTTCCGGCTCAGGCTCAGGTTTACCAGTTCCTTCTGGTTCGGGCTCAGCCTTGCTGGTCCCTTCAGGCTCGGGCTCAGCTTTACTGATTCCTTCCGGTTCTGGCTCAGCCTTACTACCACCTTCCGGTTCAGGTTCCCCACTTTTTTGTGCTTCTTTCTCCGGCTTACCTTCTGGCTCAGGAGCAGGCTCCGGTTCTGACGAAGGCGTTACTGTGGATTCAGGTTCTGGTTCCGGCTTTGCCCCATCTTTATGTTTTGGAGCCTTCGGAGACCTTTTTCCATTCATCGATGACCCCGGCTCCGCCCTAATTTGTTCATGCATATGCAGTGGTTCAAGTAACGTAGGATTGGATTTGTGACTTCTAGCCGCTCTCTTTCTACGAGACCCCATCCCTAAGTCGTGTATAGCTGGCATGCTTTTGCAGCCTTTGTCCATCTCTGATGGCCTCCAGCCAATGGCCACGTAAGACGTGCCACGAGCTACGAGGACGAATTCAATTTCCTTGTCAGCTTCAGGCACAGATGCATCCGATACTATCTGCAAGGTTTATCATCACATTCTAATTATTATTTTGTGCAGGGGATTTAATAACGATGCCCTTTTCGCATTGCACATTTGCACCAGACATCAAAATCATAATTGGCACGACTCCTCCGTGCATCACTCCAATTTCATTCTATAAACTGCATTAAGCCATATACCTTGTGATAAAGTTGAATCCTATCTGACAACGTTGTCTTATTATGACTGGATAATTCGAGATTTTCAGGCGTTGCGAGAACATCCTTATTTTGGAGCTCACAACGCTCACCGTGAAATCCAGCAGAACAAAAGCATTGTTTACGGGGTAGTGATGTGCCTTCTAAGTCGATGCATTTGCCAGATCCACAGTCAATGTCAATATCACAATCATCTTTGAATTGGCAGCGAGGACCCCAATAGCCTGTTCATTTATGAACATACATTTCGTTAGTAAAAGCATCAAAATATCACTGAAAGTAAAAACCACAATTTTTATAGACATTTACGCTACGGCAGCTATTTAAAAACCATTTACGCTTTGAAGCGTACTAAATTCAATCATTCATGACAGGTATCTAAAATTGGATACGGCAACCGACCGATGTACTCGAGTCACTAATTGCGATACTGACAACAATGCTTAACTAATTTTCTATGTGGATGAGGACGGGCATGCTGAAGTTCACGATAGCAAAATGTCCATGACATGACATTGTTACCTAATGCAACATGTTCATTGTTCAAAACCTTTAACTGACCTTTATCACAAGTGCATTCTGTATTTGAGTCTGGCATGCCCCTGCCAAGACAGTCTTCTTTGTAGTCGGATGCCTTCACAATAGAAATGTCCCCGCAGGACCAATATCCATAGTTGTTGGGCCATTCCTTTGCTTCTCGTAAGAGTCTTATCGTACAGTCCTCACATGGGGTATCTGGAATCTTTACAGTCTTCCATTGTGCCCTTCAATTCATAGAGCATTCCCAAAATTATATTAATGCAACGTTATTTACCAAATTTAGCTTTGTACACGCAAAATTTTCAACTCTCATTCACTTACGTCGGATCTCCAGTAACGTGTGAACTTGAAGATTCTGGATCTGACAGCTTTGTCATAAAAGTTTCATTTTTATCCAGGAGTTCAATACGGAATCCACCCTGGATGTTATTTTAAATATCAAAACAAAATGAAAAATGATCACTTAGTAATCTTATCATATTAAAATGACAACTTAAAACGGTAGACAATTCCATACCCGGTGTGGATAAGCCAAATGCCATGATACATTCATTACGGAACCGGCCATCACGGTGGTCCTCAACATTCCTATTTACCGATAAAGATGTAGGTGTTCATTAATTTGATTTATAAAATTTGCACTATATAAAGAACACCACATTTATTGTCTTTTCTCGTACCTTTCGGCATCCCACATGGTGGTTTTGTACGGACAGTATCTAGAAAGTCCAAATCAAGCTTCCTTGCTGGTGGAAATGTTAACCCAACGTGTGCACTAGCATTGCTAACAACAATGATTAACAAAACCAACAGCAAAAATGTGTTGTTCCGGGATTTTCCCGTCATTTTATTCTGATTTTGGTAGTCCCCTTTTAGCTTCGTTTTCACACACGTTTTCACGTTTCGTTAATTATCATTACAGTAACTAATATGATTGGTTAATGATTACATATTAACTGACGCGATTCCAAAACTGATTCAAAAGATCTCCCAGAATCTTTGTGTTGGTTAACTCAAATTAACTTAACACTTGCACTTTCTGGTGTTTCCTCAAGCAAAAATTGCTAGAAATAGAAATCGATATATTATGCAACTTCTCATTGTATTGAAGTGTTCCGCTAAAGCCTCCACTATTATGGCTTGGCATTTCTATTATTGCCTATTTTATTATTAACTCTATCGGATAATTTGCACATAGCAGGGCAACGATCTAAAATTGATGCAGGCCAACAACGGAGCCAACACAAAGTTACATAAGTGGCATTATGTCGCACACACAGCCACACCACAGCTTTCAATACTACAATTCGTGACTAACCTATAATTTGCGTCTGGAAAAGTAGGTGAATCGATAGACACTTTTGTTTGATGAAAAACTGCATCAAATATGACAGTTGAGTGAACCAGATTGGGATTTTGGAGTTGTTGTCATTTCCAACGATGACACGCAAATACTGAATGAATCGCCGATGCAGGTCGGTCTAATAGCAAATTCGAATTTTTAAAATTTCCAATGCTAGCATGGCCCGGCAAAAAAAATGCATTTTTGCTTTGACAATTCCAGTGTAAAAAAGGATGAATAATCGCAAACATTTCGCAGGTACCATTTTTTTATTCAGAGAAGCGACGAGAGGAAGTATGCTTTTAGAAACATGCAAGCAAAAAAATACTCATCCAGTCCACATTGATTAGAAAAATCCCTTTTGTTCATAGTTAGAAATGGTGATACCTATATTACATTTGCAAAAAATAGAGATTCGCAAATGCGATCATATTCTTTTTTGTAAATGTGAAAATGCTTGCTAAAACATGGAAATTTTGACAATATGAAAAGTGTATACAGTCATGTGCGTTTCGATACCATCAATCAAGGGATGACTTTATTTTGTATTTTGAGGTGACAAGTTAATCTAAATGAGGATTTGAATGAGGATTTGAATGATACAGTGAAAGGTTGCGTGTCAGGCTAGTAATTATGAATTACCTATTCTATTGTTAACGGGTAATACATGGATTACATACTTTGTTCTAGGGCTTGGGTTGGATTGATCATGATCCCAATAGAAAATTATAATTCTGCAATGATATAGATGAAATGCTGACTTGTAACGATTGTTTTGTTTTTAGAGGGGAAAATTGATGTGGAAATTGGAAATGTTTTAAATGTGATAGGATACGAATCGCAATAAAGCTTGACAATGGCACTAAAACATCTTTGGTGATGACAGTGAATGAAAAATCAAATTGGTCCTTGATGACAGGCTGGTGGGCAATAAATTAGGATGACGTGGGGAGGAAATGGAAGTTTTTAATTGCTCAACAATCGATGATATATGATGATTGTTTGTGCATCCATGTCGGAGTCTCAAAGTCACAGTAGGGTCCTCCATGCTTCTTCAGTTTACAAGTGAGCATATTGGATAAATCGAAATGGCCATGACACCTTGTGCTCTCAGAATGACAGTTTCCCAATATTCCCAGTTTACGTCGACGAATGAATGATATGATCTACCCATTCCAGATTTCGTTTTTCAGATCGTTTTTAATCTCAGCATGCCCCATATTGAAGCCTGCTGACGATGAGCTGAATCGCTTACCTACTCCTATTCCATATCAAAATCATTACCTCTTACCGCAGTGACTTATTTACATATATTGCGTAACACATTTCTTATTTTTACTTTTATCAATAAAAATTAATGTAAATATTCAGGTTTTGTAAACATGGAAAAAAGTCATGACCTGTAGTGTCCAGTCTTATTTTATTCATGATATGATAATACGTCAGGACAGTGTAAATAAGTGAAAACTCTAATCAATAATCAGCATAATCAAATAAAAGGGTGTAGAAAAGCCTTGAGTATAATGATCACAAAGCCTAAAAGTGGCAGTGCATATCTGATAACTGCTTCCTTTATCCATCCCTATATAACCCTGATTATAAATTAAACTAATACTTTTACTGTTTCAATATTGGTGATGATCAAAAACTTTCATTCTTGCTCAATAAATACAGTATTACCGTTGCTGATCCTGTAAGCATTTTGTATCTGTGACACCATTTGATATTTTACTTTAAAATACATCGTTTCCCAACATGCGGGCCAGTGTGTGGTCTGGTCACTGGCTACCGAACTACCTTTTACAAAAAAAATGCAAACCCAGTCATTCGTTGCTCGCGTGGTTTTTTTATTTACTGACTGCTCGTACGATACGATAAATTGCTAACGGTTTTGTTATGATGACTATCAAGGTACCTTGTGATAGGTACCTTGATGACTATGACATGATATGAGTTGATGCATAAGTGCACATAGCCATGGCATGCCTAAATATTTTTTACTTTACGAGGTTTTGGTCTAATCAAATTCAACTTGATATACAACTGAAAGGAAAAACAAGTTGGCTCTCTTTGTTTACTTGAAAGATGCGATAACGGCTCATTATAAAACTTCATATGTACATAAGGTACGCACATATTTTTAGAATTTGGATATAGATAGTAATTAATTATGCTTGTTTTTAATGTGACAAAATTTGTATGAGCTGGTGATAAGATGGTTTTATCGGACAACTGTAATCTCAAAAAACTGATGCTGATAAAAGTTCAATTTGGTAAACAACTAGTTCATGCAAACCAAACATGTCTTATGCAATCAAAGTGAAATGAAAATTTTCATGTGATAATAATAATAATTAGCTGATGAGGGTTGGGTTATCAATTTATCATTAAGCTTTTCCGGCTTTAAAAAGTTAGTATCTTTATTATTCTTCAATTAACTTATTAATTCAGTCAAATCGATATCATTTAGTCTCAAGATTTCCTCTTTATACAAATTCTTATTTTTTCATCATGGATTCAGTTCAATTCAAGTAAACTTGAACAACAAAGTTGTTGAAATATCGTTACTTAAACAAAATGCTCCGTCTTACGTTACGTAATTCATATTCACATAACAATCTTCCCCAATCTGTTTTACAGCTTGTATCAGTGCTATCTATTTTATAGCTACTACATACGATCATCTTTTAATCTAACCATATTTTCTTGCGCTCCCGTCCTTCCACCATCATGAATGAAATGTTCAATGCAGCCAACCTAATGAATAAATAAAATTGTTATTGAGTCAAGGTAAATATATAAACAGGCAGATGCCGGCATGATCTTGTCAAGTGGTCAATTGGTAAATATTTACCTTTCCTCCTCCTTTCCGGATCTTTATTTTGCTGGGGTCCACTGGTTCCGCCATCCCAGCGACTTCACTTTTTCTGGGCAAAACTGGTCCACTCACTTCGTGGCGGATCGATGTACTTCCTAATAATAGGAGGAATTAAGGGAAATGATTAAATTAATCCAGAATCTTTTTTTATTTCGGACAACGAGTTTTTGACAGTTTTAAAGTAAATTCCCACCCACCTCGTCTCTGTATTTCCATAGCTAAAGGCCTGACTAGATTTGGAGGTGCTTTTCAGGTACCACCATCTCCCACCCATATTCTGCCCATTGGAAACCCCTCCGGTGTTGGCTTTCAACAGTCCATTTGCCATTTTAGCAGCTTCCCGTGTTCCAGGCATTGTAAAAAATGTCGAAATTGAAAAATTGAAACTTTTCCTTTTGGATTGGAAATTATTTTTTCTTTCACTTTTTCTTTTTTCAAAAAGATGCTATTTTTTCGTTGTTCTGTTGCCAGCCCAAGAGACCAACTTTCTCTTGTACACTGTTTTAGAGTAGCGTTTGAGCTTAGTTCAGATGTGGAATGATGCTCGGAAGAGATGCTGCGACCCAGTTTTATAGAAAAAAAATTGTTGCTTGGTTGTGGCTGTACTGTCATTGACATATCACGCCATAGGCAGTCTACCCGATTGGGTTTGGGTATATAAGTATAATCATTTTTGTTCTTTGTTAAAAACCTGTATTTACAACAGGAGCTGGATCATATTATTATATCCGACCAAAACCAAAAACAAATTTTTATGCTTGTACCTATATAGTAGCTAGCCCTACTCTCATAAAAGCATCCATACACAAACAATAAAAATCGTGTTGACATTTGAGCCTGGGCTTTGTTTATATCTATTGAGTGGAATCTGAGGGGAGCTCATGAGTAATATAGCTTTGGATGGGGAAGGATGCACTGACGAAGCTGGTCACGTAGGCTCTTCTCCATAAATCTTCCAACGATTTCACTTAAGATTTTAAAAAGAGCTTTGTCTGCTCGCCTTATTGGGATGGGATTATGGAATGGCTTACTACGAAAAAGTAACAATGCGATGCGTAAAATATGTTGGTACATAAAAAAAGACATGAAGATAAGATATCAAGCTTTGAAAAAAATCTTGTTGTTTTACAATGATCCAGAAATACGTTTGTGGTTTTCCTCTGATATGTCATAGTCAAATTGGTTATAATGTACTTTTGTTTGGTCATTACTGACTGAGTACATGGTATCTGTAGTACAGATTCTTTGTTTTTATAAAACCCCAAAGCCCAATTGTGCTTATCAAAGCTTCGGATAATGATGATGATGAAGAATGAGCAAATTTATCCCACTGGGGAAACCTGAAATATTTTGGGATGGACAATTTTATTGGTTTACTTTCCTCCTCGCCCAATTGAAAACTTGTAGTTTTTTTCAATAAAAAACTGTTATTCATTTGTCCTCTTGAGATCTTGTAAATAAACATTGGGCTTCTTAATGCCAAATTGGGTATTGCGTCGTAAGCTTTAAACTTGTATCTGTCTGATTCTTAACGATGCGATGTGTCGTCGACACATCATGTCATAGCGTATTGCAGAAAACACCACGCCATTATATCTGCCTGTGATAATATGAATATGATATGCATAAGAAACCATTGTTATTTTTATCGGCACAACATTAACAAGGTATCATCGGCTGGAAGTGGATAAAAAAAGAAGAAAAACAAACTGCAACAACGCAAATTGTACATACACGTGGGAGACGAGACGACACACGTTTGATGTTAAAGATGGAACGTTATTTTTTTCTTTTTATTTGTGCTCTTTTCCAAAACCATTTCATATCATGATGACAATGACTGGAGTCGATATTATGAAAAAAATTCCAGTAGTCTAGTAGACTATAGACTTTGTCTTTGAACCGTACGAGAAAAAACAAATTTCTGGATGGATGTACCTCATAGCCCACAGTGAAGTAAAGCCACGCATCTGAAAGTAGGTACTAGTATATGGGTTTATTTTCCTATTTTTATTTCATGTTTGCAGATCAGGATGAGATAAAATTACAATTGTCAAACGAACTACGTCAATTTTAAAAACTCATTTTCACAACTATTACCGTATTTCCGCAAATAGAACGGGGCGTTCTATTTATTTTTTTCAATTTTTACCCCGCGTTCTATTCGAGGTCCGCGTTGTACTCGGGGCCCGCGGTGTATTAAAAATGACAAAATTCATAGGAACTTACAACCAAAATAACCCCATATTTTTTAAGCTTACATTAAAAAATTAACTAGTTTTGCAAAAATA
>JAQGAG010001150.1:0-11019 GCA_034696835.1 Lepidocyrtus lignorum
TCCAACATTCGGGTTAATGAGATTGCCCGACTATTGCCATTTTCTTGGGGGAAATTAGATAACCGACGGAAGCAAAAATTTTTATTAGTCAAATAACGTTGACTGGGCTGGAGTTGTGGTGGAATTTGTTCGCACAAAAGATTGTAAGCGCCCCTGGTAAGCGATTGTCTTGCAAAATCATGTACAAAACTGACTCGCATTTGCACGAAAAAATCTGAAATAGCTTAGTTTAAAATTGACAGGACCATATGATCCTGACATCTTGAAGGTTTCTTTCATGATCTGTCTTAGTGGGACCATCATTCTTTGGGTAACTCCGAATACGCCAGGTGCTTGCGCTTCCTTCAAAAAATCTGATCCGAACTTTCGAGCCAAACGGGATAAGACATTTTGTGGCAGTTGAGGTCCAGCCATTTCATCAATCTCCACCTTTCCAATTTCTTTGAATAACGAGGGGAGGTCCCAAAGCCATACGCGCCCCCAGCAATACACTAAATTAAAATAAATATTCACTGTTTTAAACGTAGAATTCGAATATGAAAACTGTTTCGATAAAATTTATTAGTTTTGAAGTTACGTGACATTTTGTCAAAATTTCATTTTTTATTGTAAAATGGATTTGATATTCAAAACCTACATTATAAAGTTAGTCTGTTTTGATATTATATTTTTAAAAAATTCACAATGAAGTCAACCACGCCATAGGTTCCTGAGGTAACATCCGATGCACATATTACATGTACTACGAAATACTGAGAAAAAAAAACTGGGCATCCACAAATTTCAACCAGACCTTCCTTAGTCTCCAAGTTTGGCATACGATTTGCTGAAATGGAAATTGGTTGAAATCCACTTCCCTTTTGCTCATTTCCAAGCTGCAAATGACCTTCCCCTCCAAATTTAGAATGGCTTGTCTTGTCATAGCATCCCTGATGTGTCCCAATGTTCCTGCAAGTCTCCCCATGATCGATTCCAAGATGGACTTTTGAGGGTGATCGAAGATCTTGGAAGGCAAATACGCATGGATCCCGTAGTAATTGGTCAATAAAATCTTGCATTCCCCAGCATACTCTTCGGATTTTCTTGTGCTCTCGCCATGTTAAGAATTTGCAAAGATGCCTTAGAACCTACTAGCATTTCAATTAACATAAGTACAGGAAATCGCTGTTGGTTAACCATGTTCTTGAAAGTATTAATACAGTAGGAAAACCGGCAATGGCCGTATTGATCTAAAATGGCTGGTCCTGGTTCCTCTGGTTGAAATCTCTAGCTCCATTATTTTTTATGGCCATGCTACGTAGGGATTTAGGATGGTACGCATACGTACGTAGGTAAAAGGTACAAACTAGGGATAGTCAATTAAAAAAGTAAAAATTCAGTTGCCTTTTCTAAAATTGGGGAAGGAAAGTACTGCTACTCTGCAAATAATAAAATACGCGCAAATTTAATATAATAGCTTGTCGTTATCTCTTCATTTGTTTTTTATGTATGTATTTAAAAATAATTATAGTAGTTTGTACTTAAATATAGTTCAAATTTTAATTTAATCACCTGGTTTCCATGTTTAAACCTGCTTTAGCCATTATGAAAACTAATCCTATGAAAGTAAAATCGTAGTTGCAACATGCCCAAAGACTTTGACTTTCTTAACGTAGAGCCAACTTTGATAGAAAGATTTTTTTGTGAGTCGATTATTGTGGATCGAATAAGTGCAATGAAATCTCTATATTTGAGGCAATATGGTACACAAACAATATATGCAAACAATGAAACAGGTAAATTATTACAGTAGGAAAGACGTATTCATCATCAATGAAAATGAAATGAGAAACTCCTTCAAATTGGTCAACTGGGTGCGTTTCGCAGCAGCCTCAATGGAAAACTTTACCCGGTCAGTTTCAACAATGTCAATAGTTGGAAGTGGACATCATCAACGTCCTCCACGATTATTACCACAATGATTTGTTATAGTTAATATAATATGGATATCATAATTTAGCTAGCTTTAATAATGCTAGCTTTTTGGCTTGGATAAGGCAAAGTGCTTGGGGTGCCCAGTAAAGTTATTCTTATTGCCCCATGGAGTAATGTGAGCAACGACTTCAGTTGATTAAGATGAATATATATTTTATTTATTGAGAAAAAAGTCAATGTTGCTTGGCCAATGGTTGGATCGTGAGTGAGTTGAAAAAGGAGAGAGAAATCTTGAGGAGTTGAGAAGGAAAGGATTTAGCTTTGTTTGTAGAAGGAGGGAAAATGTGGCAAAAGGTGAAAGCCAGGTCATATCATTTGGAAAAGTAAGAATGAGTCATTTCATAGCATATTCATATTCATTATAAGCTTTACAGACATATTTTCTTAGAGCTTAATATTTTAATTAATTATATACTACGACCAAACAGCAAAGAAGCCTAAAATGCATGAAGCACAAAACAACAGTTTGAGGGTGTACAAGCTGCATGTTAGGCTGCCCTATGTTGTACAACGGCACTTGGTCTTCTATTACGAGTTCTTTTCTAATCCGGTTCTTTTCAGGAATGGATGGTACAATTTCCAAGTGTTTTAAGGAAGTCATCTGGCCTAGCACCTTGTAATTGAAATGGCCCTATCAGTACTGTTACCAATAATTGCGCTAAAATTAGGATGGAAGTTTAGCAAACAATGAGTTGTAAGAACTTAAGGTAAGCCATTAAATTTGAGGATCTTTTATGACGCTGACTGGTATGGATGGTGCGCAAGAGAAAAAAATCTGGAACAGCTTAGTTTTAAAAAAATCAGCACTATGACTTCTGGACGTCTTGAAGGTTTTCCAAGCTATCCCAGCTTCCGTCATGATCCTTTAATTCGGCACTAGCATCCTGTTATTAACTCCGAATACTCCAGGTTTCTGCAATTCTTTCAATAAGTCGGATCCTAATTTTTGAGCCCAACCAGATAAAACATGTTAGAACATGGCGACCCGTTACGCATGCGTATTTATTCATCGCCCAACTCCTCGACATCATCATCCAAAACTATCCGACTCCAAATGGTCCATGATGACTGTGAAATGTACTTAAATTTGATCCAGATGGGGCATCCTGATTGGAACTGGTAATGTTTCATAAGTATAAACTATCATGGGTAAACTCGTTGCCGAATTAATAAGCACTGATTATTAGTTGTATCCCCTTGAAGAATTTTGTTTATAGTGCAAATTGTGTGGTTTGTTTTTTAAAGCGGTCCAGAAAGCTCCTATTAAAAAATTGCAAAGTGCAAATTTTCTAAAACTGGCGAATTTCTGAAACGATAACGGTGCATGGCCTCACCACAACAAAACATAAATAGATGAACGGTCATTTGAAAATGTTTTTGTCCGTCCCTAACCAAATTGAAGATTTGAATCAAATAATAAAATAAATGGGTTAATGTTGTTGGGCAATTAAAGAATCCACAAATGCTTCTTGAATATACAGTGAAATGAGTTTTTACTTTTCGTAATTGGCATGATATTTGTAATACATTTTTTAACACCTTTGAGTTATTGTTAAATATGAGTGACATATAGGTAAATAAATCTGTCAAACGCAATAAGCAACCCGCAGTACAATGATTAAAATTTTCGAATCACCAATCTTTTTAGGCCCAATCATAGAATTCTTCACAGCAAACGGACAACGACCCGGAAATAGAACATCCAGTTTGGCCAGAGGTTTTACAATATAAACACATTATACTGATACAGACTCCCTTTTTGCAAGATCCTCTAACGTGACAGTGGTGATTATTGGTTATGTTAGGAGCCCCGATGTTGGTAGTAATGTTGAGGTCTTCGGTTCCACTGTGACCTCCGGGATTTTTCCCATCGGTATTTTCACCACTCCCATTCCGGTTAGATGGGCTCGCGTTGCTCCCCTGTGATTAAAAATCAAAAAACATTACCAATAAAATTACCGTCAAACAATAAATTTGTTGTAAGTATGTGGTTTGAGGTTTTCTTACTCTATAAGTCACTGCGGTTATCAACACAATAACAAGAACACACGATTTTAAAAAAGAGTAAACTTTCATGGTAATTTTTTTCTACAACTAAATTAAATTCCAAAGGATGGATTTTCGAGAAAGGTAAATCAAAACGGCAGGCTCAGGAAGTGTCTTAGTTGAGAACTAATTTCGAATGGTTTTTTGTATACCAAGTTTTCTGTATTTATACTTGAAAAAAAGCATTAGATAAATAACACCTATCCCACTAACAGAATACCTCAATGTACGCCACTCGCATTTACGTCAAGGAAATTGTCTAATGTTTATGACGGCGGCTTAGGTTTGTTTCAAATAACAAAGTGCAATAAAAGCTTGTACAGGTGAGCCACGTTGTAACCGTCATAGGCATAATTTAATATGATGGATGTTTGTTGGGCGTGAAAACTGTAGTGGTATTTAATTTGGCAATAACGGACCTTCCTATAGCGGTCCCATTACTAATACGGCAAGTAAATATCTTTAAGGGCTAAAACCAGCCGTTATTGCGGTATAATAATCACATCTGAATATTTTGCCTTATCTTTTTTTAATTTGTGACCGTTTTTTTTAATTTCCTGTTTTTCAATACAAATGTCTTTTATTTGCTTAGTCATACGTTTTGATTGCAAAAACGTAAGTGATTGAGGTGGTGAAAAACATACTCAGGAACCTGCACTTCTACACTTAGGAACCAATATATTTTAATTAATATTTACACATTTAAAATTTGGTACACTAATAATGAACTTGCGACCTTTATGTGTAACGCAAGTTAACAAGAACGTCCTGTCCGTCCTTCTGTTCGCCCGTCATCACGATAGCATCCACAGTGATGAGATTCTTCTTCTTGTTTATATCAATATTATCAAAATTTAGGAATCGGGTTTATGAATTAACTTTATCAATACCTTAAAAAAACAGCCAAATATATTAATTTGTTAAGAGTTCAAATAAAGTTGATAGATGGTAATTGTTTTAACTTCTTGGTCAATTATTTTCTCGGTTCTATGAAAGCGCTGCGTTTTCATTGCATGAAATAATATAAAAAAATATTTGAAATATGTAACAAGTATAATTATGGGCAAATTACTACATCATGCGATGTTAACAATCTCTCCACTAGCCAATCGCACCGCAATAAATCACTAGTAGACTAAAAGGACTAATGTTACGTACAACTTGTACCAATGTGTGCAAACATTTGGCACAAATCATTGCAACGCGTTGTTTTTTCCAAACATTGAAATGTTTTTGTTGTTGCCAATCATGTTTTACTGTCCATGAGGGGGTGGTTAAGTTTGTTGATGATAATTTCGATACTTTAAATATATTTTTGTAGTTCAGTATATGATAATATATATATGAGTATATCATAATATAAGTTCAGTTGTATGCGAATTAAATTATATTTATTGAGATGTTTTTTTGTAAAGCGATTGAGTTAATTTTTATGCATACACCTAACAAAAATTGGGCGTGTTTACCATATAACAGTCACGGCCGTTTAAAGTCTACAGCTACGACAAATTATAACGGTAAATTTTTTTTGGGCCTTATGCGGCCGTAATAACGCGAATAACCTGTATTGCTTGCGTCAACTCTGCACAATGACGCGTTGTATATCTGAAGACAAGATTATTGGGTAACCATTCGTTTTGTATGATTTAATTAAAAGCGACCCGTCTGTCTGTTTATCTGTTACGACAGCGTCCACAGTTATGAATTTAAAAAATTCTCTAAATAATATTGTGTTCCAATTTATTACCGGCACAAACGGTTCATGCTCATACCGACTACGGATTAAACCAAAAACTGGTCTGAATAGATACGTGGCATTGACTACACATTAGTACCAACTATGGTAATGGGAACAATGCTTACGGAAATATTTTTTGCCTTGACGTTTACATCAGTCAGCTTTTTTCAATTTTAAATGAATTACATTATCCTGTCTCTGTCTAACAATTTTGAAGCAAATGTATCCAGAAAAAAACCAACAATATGCAGGGCCGGATTCCCCTAGTGCGAGACATGTTGACTCTATTGATTTAAGAAGCAGTATAAAATTTTCTAGCTTGCAATGAGTACACGACTATTACCTTCTTTTTTAAACTATATAAGATATTAGTTTTAATTTCAATGACAGTAAGATTGATTTATTGATATTGTTAGAAACTCACCTTCGTAACCCTATTAATTTTTAAGAAAAACTTCACTCTCAACTACCTTAATCTTATGTTTTAAGGATGTGGAATGGCTTGTGAAACCGTAAAATCCTAGAAGCTACACGATTCACGTATCCGTAAATTCTAATAAATTGTTTGTGAATAATTGGTGAGTTAAACTCAAATATTCTATAATGATATCGTTGCGGTTAGAAATTTAGTTCAAATTACCATTTATTATTTGCAAGCAATAACCTAATTTATATGTAAATTATCTTAAGCCAGAATTTAAAAGTACATTATTTTAATTCCATCGAATACGTAGTATGGTGGTTTAAAAAACAATAAGACGTCGTGGGTGTCAAAAAAATATTTCTTTGCTTTGTCAATTTGAAATGTTTTGTTTAATCATCTGATAATAATAAGGAATCCTAGTAAATAAATGGTTCGCAAGATTGACGTGCTACAAGGGTGTAGGGAACACCTTATGTATGTCCTAATACTCCGTCTTGACTTTTTTTCTACTATTGAGGTAAACGTAAATGTTATGATACTGTGTGGTTCTACTGCAGGCTGGAAATGTGCTCAGGCCACGAATCGTGTCTAACGTTTTTCGGACTGTGTAGAGCTGTTTGCTGCTGGTATTTCGGCGATTGCGGTAGGACCACCGTAAAAGAGTATAGACCCCATATTCGAAATACCTCCATGAAAGCATGAAAGTGTCGTAAGGATCTCTGCAATGTCGCTTGATATTCATTTAACTGCTATGAATTCTTAAATACACATACGTTATGTAATCACCTTTGGATGCACTGGAAAGATGTTTCTGAATAGACTGTTGAATCAACTTTTTGTGGACCGCAAACATAAAAAGGATGACCAAAAAAAGAAAGCTGATGGACGCATGCAATTACAAGTGCGCAGAAGTAGCTGTTCGCAGAAAAAGATATGAAATTCTGGGAATTTTGTTCGTGTTACTATAGGTTATGTTAGTTTTAATTAAGGCGTTTTAGCCCTACAAATATATTACAAGTATGTAATTTTTAAGTGAGTGAGTGAGAATTTTTAAGTTGGTGAAATGGGAGTATCCAAAGCAATACGCAATTTTTGCTGTCGCCCACAACGGAGATAATTGAAATATCTTGAGAATTCTTGTGTTATTCTCCTGAGACTTGAGGAACGAGAGTTTGGTTCTTGTTGAGCTGTAACTGTGAGTGTTGTCTCTAGTTGCTTTCCTGAATTTAATACTTTTTGCTGATTTTAGGCCCCTCCCAATCAAATTTGCTTTAAATTTTATAAATATTAAACTGTTCAGTAAGCCTTTGATCCAATGAAACAACTCTTTTCAAATAAGATAAAAATAATATCTTCCAGTAATTTTTGAATCCGTTTTTTTGCCTTTTAAGTCTTTCGGAACTAGAGAGCTTAACCGTTATTTACTTACGGGAAGGATTTTCAAGTTGTTGAAACGGCAGAGACTTTCTTGAAAGATCAGAAACCTTCCATTGGTATACTACTATTCCTACTGATTTAGCCTAATTTTAAAACCATTGTATTTGCCATCCCATTGCACGTCAAACATTGCCATACCGACATTGTAATTTTTTGTAATAATAATTTGAAAATTGTTAGCCTCTAAATTTTTTTACTAGTTGTGATATTATGTTGGCTCGTAAAATGTGTAAAAAGGTTAGTTCAGCTACTCATTACTCAAAATGTTTGCAGTGAATTGTTTGGTAAATGCGTCTTAATGCTCGCATGGGCAAGTTTTCTTTGTCCGCAAAAGGCGGGTTTGCTTTATGCATCAATATTAGAGCGGCTTGCATTCATCAAGTATCAATGCCAATAAATGTAGTTTGACGCAATTGTTTACGTAGTTCAGTTGTTTATTAACAAACATAAAATATGATTTGAGTTAAGTCAATGCTTATTGCTTGTATTAGACAATAATTAGGATGTAAAAAATGTCTTGAACGAGTAATTAATTCTGTAATTTGCGAGCATGCAGGTGCTGTAGTTTATAGTTTGGCAAATGGCGTTGATTCAGCAAAAAGTCGTTTTATGATTTTTAACAAAAATTGAAATAAATTCTCAGAAAGTCTTAGACGTAGCTGCAAATCACAATGCACGACTAATATGCAAATATTATGGGCCCGTTTAGCTCAAGCTATTGCTCTAGCTCTGCTTAAATTTATGTTTTTTTCTCGGCAGTCATTTTTTTTACGCTTAAATTCAAATTGTGCTTCTGTATTGCAATTGAATTGATGACAAATTACTAATTTTTTTAATTGTATCAGTTTTTTATTTCCAATAATCATTAAGGGTAAAAACCGCGATTTATATGCCGAGAGCATTTATAAATGATGTAGGTTTAGCTTTTTCCCTCGTTCGGGTCATCCCCAAAATACCCAGGCTATATATACTGGGTCTAGGGATATTCATCCCAGATGAACTCCTCCTGATGTACCAATTCCTTCCAAAACAGATTCCCGCCTCGGAGGATTCCGCCCAACACAGGCTTTCTATGGGTTATTTTCCCCCTCCGTAATTTCCCTAAAATAATTTTTTAGACAATGAAAGATTCACAATTGTAACCCAATTACGCTTTGCAGAAATGTTTTTTTATGATTTTTATAACCCTACAATACAATGTCATAATTTAAGTTTTGCAATAACTTTGTAGAGTTGTAATAAAAAGCTTCGAAATTTAAATGTTTAAAAGCATTATTGTAATTTACAGGTGAGACAATTGCAAATTAAAGTGCCGCTGCAAAATTTGGACCTTCAACAGTTCTTCGAGATTTTCGGGCTAATCAACCAGGTGAAATAAAATACTTGCTTTTTTAAATACCTGATCAAAACGTGGAGGCGTAACTTTCAAATTTCCAACAAAAAACTAGTCTGAACATTAGTTTAGATTGTAAATTTTAGATTTGATTGCTCCTAATACCGAATCTTTAAGTTTTGAAATTTTCTTTGTTTGCATTCAATTGGTTTTTATCGTGAATTAGCATGGATGGAGAGAGATACTAAAACATTAAAAGGCAATGTTAAATATACAATATTGATATTGTGAGTTATATGTGTGAATTATACCAATTGCGAAAAACACAAACTATTTTGGGTGAAATTTTCCGGTGAAGAAAAAGCATTTAGGGCGAACTAAGTAGGGAGGATTGAATGAGGTGAAAACACCTGGGAGAATGGTCATAGGGCGGAATTAATCTGGAGACCTTTTGGGGAATCCGCCTGCTACAATATAGACTATTTGGGATCTTATTCATCTTTCACGATCATTTATACCTATCCAACCCTAATCAGGTGTTCTAGTCTTATCAACGGGTAGCAGGGCTGACATTCGCAGTTATAATGGCTCAGGAACAAGTTATAACGAAGATGAAATAAAAGTTGGTAGAGGAGAAGGATCAACATCAGCATCTCTTCTTGGGAAGGAGAAAGTTGGGAGAGAAAAGTGAAGCGGTGACGGTGGTGGTTCGTTGGCTCTTGAAAATGTTGATCTACCTATTTCATAACAAGATTTCCGAGGTTCCGAGAGCCCTTCTTGAGTTGAAGAGTCTGAAATCTTTACGACTTTTGGGTAAGCTAGGTATAATCATTTATATTCGAATCCTGAATTTAATGCTCTAATGCCTCTGTTTGATTTGATGGGGGGGTGGGATAAGGGAATGAATTTAATGAATTAATTGCGATATTCAATTACAATTGTAGGGCTTTTAGTTAGATTAAATTGATCATGTTTGCTAATAGGAAAAGTCTGAAGAGGTTGCGTAATTAAATCTGTGGAGGAAAATAGTTAATGCTATTCATACGTGGGTTGGAGAAAGCGATTTGAGTGTCTGAATGAAATGGCGGCCACTTACATCAGATATATTAGATTTTTTTTGTATTTTAAATTTCTTTGCGACACTCTGATCTGAGCAGTTGAAAGGAAACTAAAAAGCTCGAAATGAAAAAGAGATGTTAACGTTTACAAAACTGTTTGAAATTGAGCTTGAAAATGAGATTTTAATATTTTATCATGAAATGCCGTGGGTTAAATCCTTTAAAACATCCGGATTTAATATTATTTTATGGGTACATATTTATGTTCACAGAAAACCCTGAATGTGATTTCGTGTGGGAAAAGTTGGCAGACCGGTATATGAACTCGGAAGATCCCAACATATTGAAGGATGGCGATGACACGTTTTGTGGAGTGGTCGATGACGTCCGCGTGTTTAAATTTACCGTCTTGGGCGTTCTCAAAGCGAAAAAAGGTTTGTGGCATTTTCCCACGTAGTTCCATTTTTCTTGGAATCTTTGAAGCAAATTACTTACATTTGTTACGTAATTATACGAGCCATGCCATGTTGTATACCAAATTATGTGCTGAAGGAAATATTTTCGAAAGGAAACTATTTCCATCTCATGAGATTTCTCCATGTCATCATCATCATCATATCAGTAGAACTTTTTCTCGAGACGTAGATGAGTGATTATTTATTCCAATCATGTAAGCAATTTAATGAAGCTGAGACAAGTGAAAATGCTGACACATTACGCCTGAGGGATTTCGCAATTGTCGAAATGGTAGGAGAAAGTTGCTATTTATTTTGACTTTTTTCATTCCATTTATCATTTGAGAAAACACGAAAAGAAATGTCGACATCAACACAAAATGTTTTTCTCTTCATTTAGTTTCTTGTTTTTCCTTGTTATAACTTTTTATGTATCCATTTTAGGATTTTTCACCTCATCGTTCACACTGCTTGAGTTTATTACGAAGCTGTAAGCGTAGTATAGATTTACCCTTGGACGGGTCTGTGTGCGGTCTAGCGGTCAAACGCGTTGA
>JAQGAG010001151.1:0-11019 GCA_034696835.1 Lepidocyrtus lignorum
AGAAAATCCCGCATTAGTTTTTCCGTGCCTTCCCTTGTCAGTGCTACAGTAATAAAAACTCAATATTTGAGCAAATTCAGATTTGCGACAAGTAGCCAATATATTTGGTTGTCATGACAACGGAAAGATTTACCGATGTGATTAGTTAATTTACTAGAAATTTCTTTAAAATCTCAACAAATCAGTATTTTTTTTCAAAATTTGTACCGGGTAGATCATTTTTTTCTTTATTCTGGAGTCAGAAAGAACCGCTTGTCTTGGTTAATGAACCGGATAAATTTTGAAAAAAATAACATTGAAAGAAAGAACATTCAAAAAATCGCTGTGTACGGTACCGTGCTCACAGACAGGCAGGCTGACTGCTCGGACGAGTTTAATAGCTTGCGTTTTACCTAAATGTAGCAACTTAAGAAGTATTTTATTATGCTGGTGGGATGCAGTTAGAATTAACTTGGGGCGCTGGGGTGCTCAAAGCAAGGGGTGATAAGGCGCTCAGGGCAGGGGCGAAGGGCGCCCAAAGGAGGGGTGATGGGTGGGGTGCTCTAAGCAGGGGGTGATAAAAAGGGTGCTCCAAGCAGGGGTGAAGGGCGCTCAGAGCTAGCACATGAGCGATTGCATGGAACGGCAAAGAATTAAAATGAAATTAATTAAACTATGGTTTTTCAGTTCCACTATCCCCTCCAGCATCTAACTACACTGCCTAAGATTTAATTGACAATTATATAGTTGGAATAGTCAGTCAAGGACATCAAAGAGATGGATCGAAAAAGGAAGCAGAGCAGAGTAGGAGCCGGTGGAGGTGGAGGTGGTCAAAGGATGATTAGAAAAAAGCACCGAGCTGCCGATGCCGCTATCTCAACAGGAACTGAGGAAAGTCCCCCGGATTCTGGCAACGTTGCGCCAGAAGTCGATAAAATTATAAAAGTGGAGCTGGAAGTCGGTTCAGGCTCTGAAGAGGAGACCCCAACCCAGCAAGAATTATTTGACGACTCCGGCAATCTAGATTTGGCAACGGAACTGGAAATGGACATTGGTGAAGTGAATCTAATGCAGGTTCCAAAAGACGAGTTAATACACGAATATGAAGACGTCGACAAGGTAGATTCCAACATTAATATTGTAATTTATAATTCTCCAATAACTGTACCATAATCATAACTTATAACACTACCTACTTAAACAATCATAATTTTATAACATTTCAGTGTCAATGTTTATTTACTTCATCGTATCAAACTAATTGGTTTTTAATTTTACTTTAAGGAACCAAAGACGCCGAGCATTGAGCCTAGTATAAAAGGAAGTGTTGCTAAAGTTCCTTCACCCTTGAAGCTAGCTGAAGCGCGGATCAGCACAACGGAATATGATGGGGTAGAGTCCACTTCAAGTACCTCCTCGAACGAAAACGGACTCCATTTGCTACATGAAATGGTAATGCTTTTAAAACAATAGGTAACTAATTATATCCCACGTAATATTGTTTCCTCTGAATTAGTTTCTAAGGTTCTATTAATTACCTATTACATGTTGAAATGGAGTGTGAACCTAAACCTGTCCAGGCAATGCACGCAGCTCATATATATCTGTCTAAACATCTATTGTGTGTTAAATCCAATTTATTATAATTAAAAAACTGTTTTTGCACACTACAATAATATTTAATAACGGTGCACGATGATATTTGAGCACTAAAGGGAATTTAAAATAACATTTATGTTGGAAGTAACTCGTCATTGCCATATAATCTCAATAATTTTTTTTACTAAAATTAGATCATGCTGACACGGCCACAACTGCCGAGCCCAAGTATCAATGAAGATGATCCAGAGCTCCTTACTCATTCAAAACCTCTGGCATTGCCAATCAACGAGAAGGACAGAGAAATTGTCAGGTTGACGTTGGAGTTGGAAGAAGCGAAAAGTGAAACAGAGGCACTTAAACGAAAGCTAAGTATAACAAATGCTGATATGAAAAAACAAGCAAATCAGAGTCGGCCTTTGGAGGAAGAGCAAGGAAAAATTATCAAAGATCATGTACCTCCTTACGGTCGGAAGGACGCAGTTATCAAAGAAAAGGAGAGCGAGCTGTCGGAATTTAAAAGGAGGTACTTCCGAGACGAACAAGGAAACTCTCATCTACATCTTGCAGCCATGGCTGGGGATGAGCAAGCCATCAAAGATCTGATTCAACTGGGGGCTGATGTTAATGCCAGGAATAATAATTCCAAGACTCCGATTATCCTGGCTGCTACGAGTGACTTGGATAGCGACTTGGTCTTAAAAATTGTAAAATGTTTGATTGAACATTGCGCAGACGTGTTCCAAGCAGATGGGAATGGGAGCACTTTCCTCCACGGATTGGCACTAAAGGAAACTAGGCTAAGCCCATCCCAATTTCACAACATGGCGGATTACCTCTCGAAGAACAATCTGTCAACCTTGTTCAATATTCAAGACTTGGTGCATGGAAACACTCCTCTAATGTTGGCGGTGGCTAATATAAAAGTGAAACCTGAAACGCTATCTCTGCTATATCATCATAATGATGTCGATCTCACATTGCTAAACCGAAGTGGAAGATCTGTACTGTTTTTTGTGGAACAGGGAAGCAGGATTTTACAAAAGTGGCTATCGAGCTTAAGGAACCTCAGAACTTTAAACTTGGAAAAAGCCATCGAAGCAATAGATGAGGAATTGGTCCATCGTCTTGTTAAACTAGGGGCTGACATTGGTTGGAACAGAAACTCCAATTTTTTTAAGACACCTCTCTATCAAGTATCTATTTCCACGGATAAAGACTTTGCCTTCAAAATAATCCGACTGCTCATTGAAAATAATGCAGACCCATCAGGCAAGGATGCTGATGGTCAAATATTCCTCCATAAATTATTCTGGGACGTTACGACATTTTCACCTGGATTTGGAGCCGTGGCACAGTATCTCGTTGACAAAAACTTGTCCAGTTTGCTAAATATCCAGGATAAAACACTTGGGGTAACCCCACTTATGTTGGCGGCAAGAAATTTGGAGGTGGAGATGGCGACGATATCGTCACTGAGGAAAAACGGAGTGGACGTCACTTTGGTTGACAAGAGTGGAGCTTCCTACTTATCGTACGCTGCTGATGGAAACAAAAACAGGAAACTACTAGCCAAGCTGAAAGCAAATGGAAGTATTAAACACGAGGATTTAGAAGATGCTATTGTGGATATGAATTGGGACTCGGTGAAAGTTCACGTTAACCTAGGGGCCGATGTTAATGAGAGAAATATACATTCGTTAACGCCACTCCATGTTGCCGCCATGTCTGAAGATAGTACATTTGTCATAAATATCATTAAGTTTCTTATCGACTCTGGAGCTGACACAGATGTTAAAGACAAGGATGGCAACACATTCGTACACACATTGTTCACACCACGTCACTACAACTTGCCTATCGAATACACACCCACCCAATTTCATGACATTATGACCGTCCTCCTTGCTAAAGGTCTGAGTCGACATTTTACTGCTCCCACATCAGGATTCTATGGTTATTCTCCTTTTCATTGGGTGGTGAAAAGCGGAGAGATCGAGAGACCAACACTGGATCTGATGAAAAACAACGGAGTCGACTTCAATGCGGTTGACAACCATGGCGACTCGATTCTACTGTGGGCGATTAAAAAAGACCGAAGTTTAAGATTGATATCTGACCTTGTTGATCTTGGCGCAAACGCAAAACATGTAAACAAACACAATTACGGCATGTTTCACATTGCAGTTTAAAAAGGTAATGCAGAGGTACTGAAACTCTTGTTGGACAAAGGAGTGGACGTCAACGCACAAAATGAAGATGGGAAGACGCCTCTTCACAGACTTTTCCAGTTATCACATACCAATGTCAGAAACGGTCTTCAGAGCGTCCAATTCTTTTTGCGGAATGGGGCAAACACTGCTATTGTTGACAACGGTGGTAAAACTGCACGCCAGAGGTTTGAAGAAAGCTGTCGAGATAGATTCCGCGGAGTTTGTCAATCGGATGAGATTTCTACCTGCTTCAAACTTGGCTCATCCTGTTGATTCTCTGAGTTAGCTTATAGTGACGGATAAATAGGTGTAAGTGCTTTTTGAATTTGATAACTGGGCAAATGAAAAACCTGCACATCAATTAAAAATTTACATGAGGTACTTGTATATTTAAATTTAATGAAGGACAACAATAATGTCCCCAACGCGGTGTCCGATTGCATTAAGATTATTTTGCAATCACTTTTGCATGCATGAGTATGAGAACAAAAGTTTTCTTATAGATAATATCCTTTTTTACATAAAATACATATAGCTATATAAAATGTACGTAGTTCTCAGAAGAAGATTAAATTCATTGACTGATTTGTCTAAATAAATAGACCTTATTTGCCCTGGCATTTGAAAAAGTTACAGTTTTTTGTCCACAGCATTGCAATTAATATTTAGCATTTTAGCATACTATTCTTCCGACAATGTATGAGATCTGAGGATTATCGGATAACAGAAGCAAGTTATGGTCTCATGCCAACTGTCAATGTTTGAAAAAATGTGATGAACTGAGCTCGTCCGCGCTATGATTACGATGAATGACATCAATTTGCCTCAATTTAAAATTAATTTAGCTACTTTTTACAAGGTATGGTAATTACTGGCATCCATAATATGCACAGGGCATACAATTTTACATTTTAGGAATCAATGCTAGTGGTAATATGCAAAAGCTAACAGCAGGTAAAAATGTCTTTTGGTCACAGAAAATAGGTACTATTTTATTTTTTTAAACGCATGTGGTCAACTTCAGGGTTGGCTGAAACCAAAAAAATAGGGTAGTTTGACTTTCTCAATTAAATGGAATTCAGAAAATTCTCAATTCAGAAAATTGATTTATTTTAAATTCTTAAATCTATCTCTAAACGCTAGCATTGCATTAATAGAGTATCTACAGTACCAACGACGCCGAGTAATCCGTTCTTGTTCCTTTTTTGAAAGCTCCAAAGGACAAATAGTAAAAATCAACCTGTTTCCTTGACACCATCAGTTTATTCGCCATGCGGCGATCCCGTGAATTACGAATTAGCGTACAGTGCAACTTCCTTTTCCTTTCCACATCATTGCTGGCATCATCCACGGACAACAACAGCACAAATAAGATCAACGTTAGGATCGTAGTCAACCCCCCAACCACTGGTCCCGCCAAAATGTAAATTGGCCAATCAACGACTTCCGTAGTAGGCCACAGGAACATCACCGTGTAGCAGTTAACCAGTATGCAATATATCATCCCGAATTATACTGCCCACAAAATGGAAGCCGTCTCGTTAATTACCGTTATAATCAACTGGAGTATGGACCACTTCCGGTGAAACTCAATCAGATCCGTAGAAAAATTTCGTCTCATCACCAACACCTTACTTAGAAGGCTTCAGATTTTCCAAGCATGTCAACAAACACCTCATGACGATGATTACATAAACTCCTAAAGATCGAGAATTTATGCAGCCTTCAATTGAACACCAAGTGGAGAGGATCACGCAGATTATGAACACTCCCAGGATGGTTCCGAAGTGTAATGTATGCAGAATGGATTTAGATTTTGACAAATCAGTATGACTTCCAAGAGCCCATCTAGCATCAGTTGGTCGTATAGTGTAATGGTAACATGACTTCCCGGTTAGAAGTATATCTGAGTTTTGATCCTCGGTGCGACTCCAACATAACTTTTGCTAGCCCCGAACAGTCTCTTACAAGTCCCTATCTTACAAACACTTCACGAAGGATCTGGTCTCCAGTGGAAATATCTTTACAAACCCAAAATAGTAGCAATCCAAATCGAAATAAATTACAATTAACGACATCCCAAATGGAACGACTGCGAATGTCAGCACGACTAAAATGATGATGATTCCCAAAATGTCGATTTGCGAATGAAACCTTTTTGCGAGAGGGGTACATGGCTTACGTTCTAATTTCCGTGTAAATTCTAAAAGTTGAAGGAGTATGTTTGCCAAATCCCTCGAATTTCTCCGAATCACTACGCAAGTGGTAAATAGTGTTATGCAGAGGAGTAGTTGAATAAGGACAAAGAAAATTTACAAAATTGGGTATTGTTTAGGATTCATGTTTAGGATTGTGCGGTAGCGGTAGATGTTGTCCGTCATCCATTGATTTAAATTGAGGGCGGTGGTAAATAATGGATGGATGGGGAGCATGATAGGAATTTTCGGAATTTGGAAATAAATTTAATACTGGAATACTGGAGTTAACTGGAGTAATAGGTACTTGAACTTTAAAGTGTTCCGATGACTAGCGAAGTAAAGCAATTTGTGAGATATTCTCTGGTTCCTGAAAACTGAAGACTGAATAAAAAATTATTTTCAATAACTTTTTTCATTCTTATACAATATTATCGACATTAACTTCGCATATTGTGAGCAATTTTAAATATGAAAATAAGCACAAGTGAAAGAAAAATTTATTCAACTTTTAATTACCTAGGTGAAAATTCTAGAGATGGAAAATGTAGAAAAATGGCTTGCATTTTGCTTGGATAAAATACAGATTTTTTCTCAATTAAATGATTTAACTTAACTTAATGATTTAAAAGGCAGTTTATGCTGGTTAAAAGTGAAGTTGCCAAACTTCTTAGCAAGCATAGAGAGAAAACACAATGTTACAGCTTTAAAATAATTACTGAATATGCATCAACGTGGATTTAATAGTTTCTGTTTTTATCATTCGCATTTTGAGCACCGAGTTCCCCAAACATGTTTACTCTAAAGTCAATGTAACTTAAAAATAGGCAACATTGCAAGAACAAAACAATAAATGTCACCATCAAATTTCCAATAGCTCTTGCAAAAAAGCAATCTACAGGTATATTAAGTAGAGCGTCCTGTTCACGAACGTTTTCTTTCCTTGCTTTAATTTAGAGGTTTGCTCTATCATTTATAGTTATAGTTACATGTATTTTCAGTTATACAAATACTGACAAAAATCAATAAACAATAGTTATAAGTTGGTGTATTGAAAGCCATGTTATTCTGTTTATGAAGAATTCCATTAAATTTAGAATTAGATAATTGGGGAATAGGCATTTAACTTGTTCAAGAACAAAATTTTGAAGACAATACTCTAAAATTAAGATTTGGATATTCAATGGCACGCGGACAACATCGCAACTATTTCAAGGTTGAAATACATTTTCCTGATGATAATTTGTAGTTCTTCTAATCAAGGAATATTTTACAGTGAAAAATGATATGTACCTTGGTACCTTGTTAACATAGTTATTGTGGCAACACCATAAACACAATGATATTAAATACGACAAGAAACCAACAAGCCTATATCTTGAACCAATCCATGCTGCCCGTCGACAAATTATGCAACAACACTTAATCGATATTATTCCCCAATTAGTTTAAATTTAAATTAGAGACTCTTTTGGGCCAACAAACGATTGAGGATAACCCAAACAACGAATTAAATCTTGATAAACTTTTTGACATAGTGATCTACAAAAATTTACAATAATAACCTTTTATTTCAAAACATAACCATTGTTCAGTTAAAATAATTTTACCCCTTTTTTGTGTATATATTGTTTTATAATCAACATACACTGTAAACTAAAACTGCAAATTTAAGTTACCTTCCAATATGATGTAACAACCATTGTCCTTCTATGGGTGTCATATTTTGACTAAATAAATAAATAAATAAAATTAAATTAGACTATTGCTAAATATACTGCTATTAAAATTAGTAACAAATACAATATTAATCTTTCACCAAACTATTCGCTCCCGTTTTGTGGCGTCAACTTGAATGGTTTGCAGCCATAGCTCTCCAAAATCCCGATGGGTGATGGTGAGTTGACAGAGGAGGGGTCTACCATTTTTACTGATAATTTATTTTTGACTCCAGAAATTTTACTTCCTTTTGACTTGGCTTGTCACTTTTACACAACTTCCTAGCTGATAGTTTCCACGGTTTCAGCTACGTTTCTCATCAAATTACTAATACATTACATTAGATACAGCAAATTAAAATGACACTTGAACAGCCTCAATGCTTTACATATCAAAGTACCATGTGATATTTTTTGATGCTGACAAAACTTACAAATCGAAAAGCTACATACCTATATAAAGATGTGGCAAGGTGACTACTTGAATGATGAAGGGATTGAAGTTTGTATTTTGAAAGAGTAGTTGTAAAAAAAATCCGACCGGAACATGTAACAACTAGGCAAAAAACTGGGCTCCTCATTCTTCACTAGAGCAATTTCGGTAAGTTGATAAAAACATGCTTAAAAATGTCGTGGGTGGGATATTGGGTGGAATATCCGCTTTATGTAAATTTAAAAACAACAGATTTATTAGTGGCATTAAATATTCAGGCAAAATGCTAGTAAATTACGTTTATTTAGCCACAAGGCACACATTTCTTATATTATTTAATTACTTTAACAGAACTAACGATTAAATATGGAAATTTAAGATAACTTGAAATACTCGCCTACCATGTTTAACATAAATTCCCATGAAAAGTTAAATTAGGTCTGGTTAAATTTAATGGGCATAATTTATAACATTTGTTGTGGTTAGGAGTTAACTGAACTGGTCAACATGATGTACCAAGCGAGAAGCAGGTGGAAATCTGATCTGCGTCGGGATACACGTGTCGTTTCTCATTAAAATAGTCGCGTGGAGTTTTACCCTTCTTATCAACAATATCAGGGTTTGCTCCATTCCTCAATAGAAATTGAACAGTTTCGATAATATTTTTTCTGTTTCGAAGAACAATAGAATGGAGAGGTGTTTTGCCCTGCTTATCCCGAGCGTTGACATCCAATCCGCGATCCAAGAAGAACTTTAGTAATTCCAATCTACTTTCAGCAGCAGCCACGTGGAGCAGGCTCCCTTCATGGTCGGTTAAATGCTTTGGGTTTCCTCCCAAATCAACAAGATCAGAAATCAATCTTAAACTCCGGCCGTGCATAGTCGCCCTGTATAAAACAGATTCTCCAAGATGGTCAACCGCATTGAAGTCGACGCCATTTTCTTTGAGCAGAGACAATGTGGCTCTCTCGATTTCCACGATTTGCACTGCATATTGAAATGGAGTAGCCCTGCAAAGGCCAGGGGTATTAAACAGTCGGGACAGATCCTTGGAAATTAGAAAGGACGCCAATTCGTGAAATTGGGCTGGTTTGGTCCAAGGTTTCACAAAGTGGTGTAGGAATATGTTCCCATGATTGTCTTCGGCATCAACATTAGCTCCAGAGTTGATAAGAAGCTTAATGGTGTTGACGGCAAACGTCCCATTCCCAGAAGAAGCGGCAAAGTGGAGCAGCGGTTCAAAGTCATCATTCGTCCCGTTAACATCAGCCCCCAATCTAACAAGAACGTTTACCGAGTCCTCATCCCCATCCTTAATAGCCTGGGCCAAATTCTTGTGCTTGGTGCTTCCATTTTCGTTGGACTTGGCAAGTAAATTCATATTTTTATTTCCCTCACCCGTATAAGATAGGTAGGACCTTCCAAGGTTATCCACCAGACTAAGGTCAATTCCACTTGTTTGCAGGAGTGCCATAGTCGCCTTATCCAAGTCCGCATTTCTCGCTGCCAACATGAATGGGGTTCTACCATTGCCCTTGTCCTGAATATTGAATAAGCTGGTGAGTTTTTTAGAGACGAGGAATTCCGAAATGTCGTGAAATTGGGATGAAGTTGGTGGATTCGCATTTGATGCGAATTTATGAAGGAATGTTTGCCCTTCACCATCCACAGCAAACGCGTCTGCTCCAGCTTTTATCAGGCCCTTTGCTATTTTTACTGTCGCATCGGCGTCTCCCTCACGTGATGCCGCAATCAAAATTGGGGTCTCGAAATTATTATTTCTGGCATTTACATCAGCTCCAACCTGAATCAGCGCTTTTACGGATTGCTCATCCCCTTCCTTGGCCGCAAGATGGAGCCGGGAGTTTCCTTGCCGATCCCTTAAATGCCTTGCTTTAAATAGTGCCAACTCGTTATCCTTCTCCGAAATTGAATTATTAAGCGAATCAATCTTCCTGTTCGCTTCTATCTGCTGTCTTCTAAGCAGTTTAGATTTTATGTTAGCAAGTTTCCTTGCTTCATCTAATTTTGCCCTGATCCGCTTTGAGTCATCCTCCCGTATCTTCAAATCTCTCTGCAATCCCCAAATCTCACCAGTTTGCTTTCGAACGACTTCGTCTTTCTCCAGAATGAGCCTCCTCAAGTCAGCGTTATCGTCTTGCAGCTGCTTATTTTCGGTAGAAATTTCAAGTCGCGCTTCCTCGAGCTCCTTTTTTAACCAGTTACACTCTGCAGTACAATTTCGACCCTCAGTCTCTAATAGTTTTATCTTGCTGGACAATTCCTGATTACGGGAGCTATTGGAGTCCGCTTCCCGTTGGAGTAATTCATTTTGATCAGTCGCCGCTTGCAACTCACACCTCAGCCTGGTGAGTTCTCCTCCATTTTGTTGTACAGTCAATGACAAAATACAATCATTCTCCACATCGCTCCCCTTAACAGTGGCTATGGGCTTGGAGGCATCTTTCTTGTCCCTTGCAGAACGTGGCGGCATTTTCTAATTTCAACAAAATATGTACATGAAGTAATGAGGGACGAATAAACATCATCGGATTATGTTTTGGAATAATAAATATTATGCTCCCAGAATTGGAAATTCATGGTCGGGTCAAATAACAGGTTAACTCTCACGAAATAATATGGTATTACCTGCGTCCCATCCGTAGTTCCTTTCGTGGTATGTCCACCTCCAAGCCGTGTAGTAGCGGTTGTGTCCAAATTTTCATCCAGTGTTGGTATGAAATCATCATTGCTTCCTACCTACAAAATATTTCCATATTTAATTTGTAAATACCGATTAAATAATAACCAGCCATCCACGGACAGAGTAAACTTGCTCCCTACGACGGTAGGCAGTAACTCATAGAAAGCATTTAGCCACT
>JAQGAG010001152.1:0-11017 GCA_034696835.1 Lepidocyrtus lignorum
GAAGCTCCTCAACTGACAAGAGTTTGCGCATACCAATGAATTTTTATGAGTGGCATGAATTACTCTTTAAAAGCAGTAATTCGTCATATTTGAAATTAAATTTGAGCAAAGTCATTAACATTAAGAATTATTTCAATTTATAGCCAGTCTATCATTCAAACTTTTGGGTTTCTTGCCCTTCTACCTATGAACAGAGAACTGCACTGCTGATTGTTAAGATGCTTAAGCTTAACTAACTCCAATTGTTTTTTACTGATCTGTCCATGTTAAAGTATATTATACAATCTCTGCTTTCTAAGTTCCAACTCAAGTGATTTAGCTTTTTTTAAATTTAAATTGGCTTTTACCTAAAGCTCAAGTATTTAGTTGGAAAATAATTTTGAAAACCAGTCATATTCCTACAACAATTTTACAAACCTCCTAGCAAGTATTTCGCCCCCTGTGGCAAACACACGATGTGCGGTCCCGTTGACGCCAGGATGACTGGGGATAGCTCTGGCTGCGACACCATTGGCTACAATCGCGAGCGGATGTTGAGTCATCCCAACCGCTTTTCCATCCAAATACGTATCTCCGGCAATTCACTTGTCTGACTTCCCTGTCACCATTTTCATCCCCGGCCTCCTCCCCACTCTCGAAAGCACCGTCATCATCCTCATCCTCGAAACTATCACCCCAATCATCATCCCCAAATTCCTCCCCTTCTTCAAGATCATTGTTCTGACCTGAAACCTTCAAAAATTTTATTTCTTAATTAAAGATTTTAAAATAATTAACGATAAGTAGTGTACGGTAAAATTATACCAAGGATCCTAAGATCAAGCCAAACACCCCGAGGATAAGTAGATGGCATAGTGGAGACTTCATCGTGAGAAGGTTTACTGCAGCTAAAAGTTCTTTTAAAAAAATGAGCAAACCAAGGTTGGAATTTTGAATGGTGAAGATCATTAAATTATGACAAAAGTATTTATACCAAATTTTATGAACAGATTGAATCAAGCAGGAAACCAATATCGGTCTGTTAGGCTTGTAACTTTGTTCATTTTCTAAAGTTTGGCTAGATAATATGAGACATAATATTTTATTGTAAATTGCTAATTGTATTTTCATGTACGCCCCTTTATATCTATTTCCATCATATTATTGTAGCCATTCGGCTTTTTTTTAACCAAATGAAATAAAATTGTGGCTTACCAGCGGAAATCCTTAGTGAACAAAGCAAACGGGATAAGCTATCGCTGACAACCAACGTTTATGGAAAATATTATTTAAAAACTGTCGATCGAACAAAAAGTAAAAGTTTTTCACGGAAAATACACATAGTAGCTTGTGCCAAATCTACACAGGATTTTTAAAGATAAACAGGTCCAGCGTTGAATAAAAGAGAAACCGGAAACCACGTGTGCAGTTGGATTCCTCCCGAAGCCATAGCCAAACTAGCCCACTTCCCCTGAAAATATTTATTTTTGCGAGGGGAGCGGACGCATGGGTAACCCAACCACTTTTTGACACTTTTGGCTTCCTTTTTACGTTCTATGTTTCACAATAAAGAAACCCTTTGCATTCACAGTGAGGCCTTTTGAATAATATATTATGGATAATTAGTAATAGTAATAAGGTATACGGTTATGCATTTTTAAGTTAGCTAGCTAATTATTTTAAGATTATAGGATTAGGATGATTTGGATTCTAGAAAGCGGTATGCAATTTGTGGATGTGGTGCGTTGGATTGGAAGTAATCATCCCGCATCCTGTAGGGGTCATCTGCATTCGGTTGGTAACAGTGCAATTCCCATTTTTGCTCTACCTTGTGGCTGGAATGATGGGATATATTATGCAGTATTTAAAAAATTACAACCGTTTCAAAAATCGACATAATTATCTGTGGTCACGGGGTCAACAACGTTGTTTATTCTCAATCCCAATTGGGTTTTTACTCGTTGAAAAATTTTATAAATGCCCTGCATTTCAACGATGCAATACAATTTGCTCATATTCCAGCGGAAACCACGGATCAGCGATAAAAATGAATTAAAAAATTATCCACTCACCGACAATTAAATTGTTCCGCGCACTTGACTATGGAAGTGTCTGACGTGCTGCCAAGCTCATGGGTTCAGGGGAGGTGCTGCCGCGTGTCACTCTGGAAATCGGTGCATGTGTCGCGTATAAACTGGAGCTCTTACAGATATTCACACATTTAAAAAAAATATTTATTCAGGATACAAATTACTTCCAATTTGCGTAAATATAATATGCATATCTAAATCATGTAGCGACAATCTGTTGTAAATGGTTAAATCGGCTAAATAAAAATGTATTCATTTCTGTCGCATAACATTTCGCAATCTTTTAAAGTTCTAATTATTTTACCCCCAAGTCCCGTTTTACCAGACGGTAGATTGCCAGTTCAGCCAAAAACAAAAGCATCGCCCCACCAATTATACAAAAATGTTAAATTAAAACTTCATTCTGGAAAAAATGTCTATAATAGTCTTTTTTTTATATCTTTTAAATTCGTTTGCAAAACCTACCAAACTTTTTCATTGTGGTTTGTTTGTTTTCTTTGTCAGAAATCTGTATTTTCTTCCGTCGTTTAGTATTCTTGCTCTTCCTCAACTTATATTTTTTGATGCTCGCAACAGTCCTCCTTAACCCATGTGACGTAAACCATTTTTTGTAATGAAAATTTTTTAACCCCAAAGTTATTACTATTAATACTATTTTTACAATTCGCTCCAGGCAAAGACAAACGAACGATGTTATAATACCAATGGCAAGAATCACAAATACAACGATTATGTTCCCATCTAATGTTGCAGGGGAGGGGCCGTCGTTGGACAAAAATTGAACTGGTTTTGCTCTCAACCAAATCAACTCTATCCATCTATCCCGTATCCCGGACTCCTTAAAATATCTCACCCGCTTTAACAGAAACAACGGAAGGATTCCCTTCAAATAAAATCCTAATGTGAGCTTAAAATAAGTTTCCTTCCCTACATTGGCTTCCAGCTTATTCGACTTGAGACGTTTGGTGTAGTTATAGCACGAGATGGAGGGAAGGACTACAACAGACTTATTGCATTTTGAAAGAAAGGCATACAATAATTTTTCCTCTAACTCTTTGTACTGGAGTAGCATGATAGATTCATATATCATTGCATTTCCTACAGAAACATCCCCAATGAAATATGAATTCCAACGGCGAGTAACTTGTGAAAGTAAATCATTAAAATGTTTATGGGGCAACGGAAGCAGTTTTGAATTATTTTTTACTAAATCAATGGAATTCGAAACCAGACCATCAGGGTTGATCGTCGACGCCCATGATTCTAAGACTTGTGAGTGAGCATAAACAATGGATGGTTCGTCCTGGTCCACAATTGAATGACGCCTCATCTTCATTTTAGGGTCTATCTCGTAGTTTGTCATTCGAATAATTCCAGTCATTGTATACACGCTGACGTTATCCTCCAGCAGCTCGTGGAAATGCAGATACGGGAAATATTTTCTTGGCAGGAGCATGTTGTAAACGTTTGTATTTTTGTAGCCATTGCTAAGCACTATTCCAACAAGAAGGAAAACTCCAGTTAAAATTCGGAGGGGGTTCCTCCTCAGCAGGATTGCTGGAAATGGATCTCCTTGTTCCAAAAGTACTTTGCTGAGTGACGTGAAATTCTCCATCAACGAAAATTGGTTACAATAAAATCCAGATTTGATGAAGTGCAAAATAAGCGTTACAAGAAGCATAGAAATTAGCAGGAAACTCCAAATCGTAGCGTCATAAACATTAACAAACTCTCCAAATGCCAATGAGTAGTTAGCACGTTGACCACAGCTAATGAATTGGAGGGCATTGTATCTATCGTCGATGTAAAGTGGGAGATGAAGTGGATCTGGAATAAATTCTACCACAACATCTAAACCTGGTCTTACATCTACCCATTGGCGGAGGCCCTTAATACGACCAATTTCTCTCCAGTTTTCGCACCCTGTCCGTTTTAGAGCAACATAATAGGTGTAATTTTTCCAGATACTTGTCCACAGGTAGACGGCCAAATGCGCCGAGTGCTCATCCGGATCTGGAAATTCTTTTAAAACATTTTCGATGGCATGGTGACCCTCATGAATTGCAAAAATATTTTGACAAATCTTAAAATGCTCATCTAGATTTATGGTTTTATCTCGAACAGTAAATTCGAGTGGTGTAGAACCAATCCGAATTCCTACCACATCATTGTCAACGACTTTTTCCTGCTTGATATTATCGATTGCTGTGGAAAAAGCATTCCATGTAATCCAGTTATTTTTTTCCAAGGGAAATTCAACTTTTAAAAGACGTTCGCAATCAAAGCAGATCTGCACGGGTAACACATTACCAATTTGAAAAACGTTCATAAAGTTATGTTCAGTCACGTGGGCCATGTCAAGGAGAAAAAGATTGACAATATGCGAGTGGTAGTAACTCATTTTACTCTCGGTTATTCTCAGACTTGGATCGTAATAGTAAATTTTCGTTTTATAGGAATTAGCGACCCAATCGTAAACCATTTCATATTGATCAACGCCTCCAACCTGCTTACTCATTGCATTAACCTGAACCACAAAAATATGTACGGAGGGAACGGCCTTTGTCAAGCGTAGTCTTGTATCCGATGAGTTAAAGCTAAAGTACCAAATGGATGGGTGGAGTGCAGGGCCTATAATTTTAGAAAATGTGGGAAACTGCCTTTTGTACAATTCTGTGATTTCTAGTGAAGTCAAAGGTCGCGGAGGCAATATGTCAATTCTCACGTCACAGTTCCATGGCTTGCTTCGTTTAGCAATGGCGAAATAGTCGAGTTGGGCGCATAAATGTCGCAGGCTTTCCAGAAAGTGTACTTTTTCAGTATCATGAAAAAATGCCTCAGGACAGAGAACAATCAAATTGGATTGGTTATCATTGGCACTTTTTAGCATCCAGATTAACTTCGGCCCGTATTTGTAATCACGAACTTCCAAAGCGATTTCCAAGTTGTGTACTATTACAGGTTCCGTTAGGTTCGCAAAGTTAAGGTCAATTCCGAGAAAGTTCGTAAGATAAATTAAGCAATACTTTCCGCTTATAGTTGAGGTAATAAAATTGTCCAAATTGTGGATTACGTTTGTTGGCTCCCAGAGTGAAAATATTGAACTCTTGTATAATGAAATGAAGTCGCCCTGACTACTTGTTTGTTGCCTTGCAAGGGTAGAAAGGATGAGAGGGTTGCAAATGGAAATTATCTATATTTTTAGCATAGTTAAACATAAAACTTGAGAAAGATTAAAGTTCACCATGACTTAAAAATTATTGTTATGAATATGTTAGGCTCCAAACACGAAATGATCACTGATAAAAATTATTGATGAAATCCACACCGCTCTCATAGGCCTTCTACTTGCTAAAATTTTTTGTTTTATAATAACGTGTCGTGGACGATGTCTGCTAAGGATTCTACTCCAAGCGACACGCTTTCTAAACAGGTTTTAATTTTCAGGCTCTTATTACAATTCAAGTCTTTCCTCTTTGGGTTTACGAAATGAGTTGTTTCAATTTTCGTTGCAACCTGCTCTAGTCCATTTTTAAAACTAAAGTTCTTTTGTTTACTCTAGTGACCATGTTTTAGGCGTTCGATATCTACTTTTCATGTTTCAGAATTTATAACACCTTCGTTGAAAAGTATTTTTACATACCAAACCTATATCCAATGACTAATGAGTAATGACATTTGGAACGGTTTCATTAAGTAATACTTCACAACAATTTTTTTAGACGAACGAACGTTGAATATTATCCTACTTGCTGCGGGTTAACTAATATCAGCTTTTTTGTAAAAGTAAAATAACCTATGTACTCCTGAGTACGCTGTTTTATATTATGAAATAGGCATTAGAATATATGGAATGCATGTCGGGTTGAATAAATTTTAAACGATTACTTTGAACATAAGTTAAACGTATATACACTTTACCCCACTTTACTTTGAAATAGTAGTTAAAAAACAAGCATGTATTTGATTTAACGGTCAGAATAAATACCAGATAAATATGATTATGTCGATACAGTTTGCTAACTTTAGTTATGAATACAAAATTTAAAACATTGTATAGTTACTACAAAATTTCGTTAAAATGACGACTTTCATTTCAATATATGTATTATTACTTAATTTTGGTTGAGCCTTTCACAATTAGGTCAATGATACTGATAACTTCAAAACTTAATATTGCTCATTTGTTGCTGGCGCACAAATGATTTCAGGTTTGGGACTTATTCAATTCCGACATCTCAAATGTATTTTGATCAGGATAGTCCACACTCTTGGGGAGAAACAGCTTATGTCTATGTTTCATATGCGCGACTAGTTGACTCTTGTAAACATAAATTTTTCCACAAGGCTCACAAGGATGGGCCCTTCTAGGTCCGATGAAGTCCGTCCCAACCTCAGTCTTACTACAACTCCCTCCATGATTTTTCCCCTCAGGGTTCCCCACAAGATCGGAATGGTGCTTCTTGTGGTAACGCTTCAAATACTTCGTATTTTTATACCATTCGGCGCAAAACTCGCATTGTATTTTGGTATCCTTGTGGAGGCTCTCGTGCATAGTCAGGTTCCTTTTGCGATGGAATCCTTTCCCACACTCCGCACATTGAAACGGGCGCTCACCACTGTGGGATCTTAGGTGGTCTTTATAATCTGCGGTTTGAAGGCGATTAAATTTCTGGTTGCAAATGTGGCAAACAAAAGGGTATTCCATGCCCTCCTTGAAGTGAACTCGTTGCTTGTGATATCTCAAATTATTGGGGTTGGAATACCGTTCATTGCAGATGTCGCATTGGAACAGTTTGCGCATTTCGAGGGGGATGTGAGTTATCCGATGTAATCGAAGCTCAGTTTGGTTTTTAAAGACCTGAAAATGAAATATAAAAAATCCAAATTATAATTTATATTCAAATTGAAACCAAAGTAAATTAAATTTAAGGTAAAAATGTATTTAATATTTTTGGATATTTTTTCTTCTACCTTTTCGCACTGATCACATGGAAACTGCAAAGGAATGCTGGTATCTTTCATAAGCCCACGTCGTTTTGGTTTTGTCGCCATGGCAACCTTCTTCTCTTCCGCGTTCTTATGGCTATATAAATGTTTCCTAAACAGTGAATGCGTCATGCTATCTCCACAAACTTCACAAAGCGTTGGAAATGGCTCAACATTTTCATGACAATTTCTGACATGGTCCAACAAATTATTCTTAGATTGGAACTGTTCCTCGCAGTAACAACAGGACCAGACGCTGGCAGATGTTACAACTGGCGTTAAAGCGTTTTCGGAATTGGTATAAACACGGTAGTTTTTAAGTCTATGGTGGTGCTTAATGTGAAGCTTCATGGTTCTGAATCCAAGTTGATCAGAGAAGTAGGACATGTCGGTGGTGAAGAAATTACAGCCGGGATGCTTGCAAAGTAGTGTTGTATTTTCCCGCTGGATGCGCACGTTAGAATAAATGAATATTCCACATTTAGGATCAATCACGAGAATGGGTTTTATGCTGGAGCCATCGCTTGTGAGTTCCTTAGCCTGTTCGACGGTGATTGGGAATAGCTTCTTCCGAGGTCGGCCGGCTGGGCGTCCGCTATTTCTGGGTTTGGCCTTAAGCCTATTAGAATTTACCCAAAAAATATTTTACAACAGCAAAAACAAATTTTTCAAGGATTTAATCAAGACAACTCACAAGCTTGCTTACCTAATATTTTTTATCATTGGTCGTGGTTCGTCTTGATCAGTTTTATTATCTTCAACCGTTTTTGGTTCCAAAACAACTTTTGGCGGCCGGCCCCGTTTTCGTTTCACAGGAGGTTCATCCCTCTCGTTGTTTAAGACTTTTTTCTTTGGACGACCTCTTTTTTTCTTTGAAATTTTTCTAAAATGAATTTGCAAACACCATCATAAATTTATTGGTCAAATGTCAAACCTTTACCAGACAAGTTCTATGTAAATAAACTTGACATTAAAAAAATAATTACCCTCCACGACCCCTGTATGTAGGTTTAAAATCTTCGTCATTGTCATCTTCCGTGTCTCCAAGTTCAACAGGACTGCTAGGAAAATCTCCAGAACCTCCAAACAACGCCTCGTCATCATGAGTATCATCATCGTTATCAGAAAATGGGCCCATCTCCACGTTTCCAAATGGTGTACAATTCTCCACTCTCTCAAGCTTGACGAAACATGATGTCAATCCATCAGGGTCATCGCCATCGTCATCATCACTTTCAACCCGGACTTTACAAGGCCTTCCACGCTTGGAAGTTGCTGCTCCAGTTTTGGAACCGGTGGGGATCTTTTCAGCATTGCCATGAGGTACGAGCGGACCCTCAGCAACTCTGTTTTTTCGCTCGTGATAACAAGCTAAATGTTTTCGATTCAGAAAGACTATAAATTAAATTATATTCAATTCTTTTTATACATAATTAAAGACCAAATTGCAATTTAACTCACTAGATAATACTTGACTTCTAAACAGAAAACAAGAATTGATTTAAAATTCGGCATCCTCCAATCGCTCTTCGGAATCAATCAGGCAGGCCTTGATTGTATCTACATTTTCAGTCACCAATATCTAAATAAGACAATTAAATTAAGTATTCTGTTAATTAGAAATGCCCAATAGATAGATGATAAACAAAGATTCGTTTTTATATATGAAATTATCGGTTTTAATTAAATAAAATCAAAAGTTGAATGTTTAGTATTTAACTAACCTGAGTAGATAAAATTAATTCCTGCAACTCCACCAAGTCCTTCAACAGTTGATAACACTTAATGCAGCAAACCAGCCCCACAAAATCCTCCACTTCGATAAGCTCCCAGAATGAAGCAGCCCCATACTTCCCACTATTAACAACTCCCAGTTTGTCACATAAAAATGATATCCCCTTCAAAAATATTTTGGGAGGGGTGGCATCATTACCACCGTCACCGGATGATGTCAGGTTATCTTCATCATTATTTCGGTTGATCAGCTCCGCACAAATCACGCATAATCTGAATTTAGCACGGAAAATCCTGTCGGGGTTCTCCTCTTTCGAACTGTCCATCCCATCCCAACATTCAGCTCAAGCCTATAATTGTGGTGCTAACTGCAATCTTAACTTTACAAAACTAAAAAATATGAACAATCGCTCTTTCTCATAATCAGGTGTTTTTTACTTTTGTACTCGCAGTGCAGCTCACACAAACGAGTAGGTAAGTTTGTTTACATCACAAAGCAAAACTGGGTATATGGGCAGATCTTTGATGACTTCTACTCTAGCTATATAGTACTTTCAAATTGCGACAAAAAATGCTAAAAGCACGCCCAGTAACTGGAGCTTACATGCGCAATTTGAATTAAGCTTACGCAGGTACGCTTTGCCAAGACTGAATCCCTTTGCCTCATGTGAAATGTTGAATACAAATAGTTCTGATTCTGAATCTGAACAGACTTTGTTCATTTTTTTTTATCAACGATGCGATCCCACCAACGAAGCAAAAATATATGCTGCGGTGCGAGAAGTCTTCTTTCTCTCATTTTATCACCATTATAACAACTTCAAAGCTCCAGTCATAACATACATGTATTACAAAGGGGTAAGTGTAATAAAAAGTAATGGGAAATGGGAATGATCATTGTTCAAGCTTTTTTTAAAGAAATTTTTATGCATGAAACGGAGATCAGGATTTTGATAATGTATAAGTAAATGCCTTGCTGTTTTATTCATTCTATCCGAGATAAATCTGTCGCAATTCTAAATTTAGGACTATGAAATCTGCAATGATGCTGCATGCATGCAAATACCTATTTATTTATTTATTTTATTTATTTATTATTTATTTATTAGGTCAGAACATGACACCCATAGTAAGACAATGGTTATTACATCATATTGAAATATATCTTATGTTTGCAATGTTTCAGATTACAGTGTATGTTGATTATGAGACAGTATATACAGTATAGGTACAAAAAATCAAAGTAGAATAAATTAATTGAACAATGGCTACACATTTTACACAATTTACAATTAAATTACAATTTTACGAATTTACACATGCGATAATGAAATCAGTGGAATATGGAGTTGAAGGGTTATGGTCTGCATGAGTTGAAAAGCTGGTTCTGAAAGAGATGGACAGGCGATGAGAAAATAAATTTGTCACATAAATATGCCGTTCCCTAAAAGTTGTTTTTGTCCGTCTCTGGTTAAATGTTGCAATTTGCTGTATTAAAAGGCGTATGAAATTAGAGGATGGCATGTGATCAAGATGTGGTTGCTGTTGTTGGTATCTGCTCTTCTCACACTACTGCTACGTTATATCCAGTTTCCCAAATGTAGACGATGAAAACATATTATTGTACAAGGCATATACCGTGTTCTCGCTAATACAACACCGGAGTTATATTAAAATTTCCGAATTTTTACCCTGTGTTGTAATTTGTAAAAAACCATAACATACCTTACAGGTACGTAATAAAGCGCTTTTGTTATTTTCTGTTTAAGTTAAGGTTTAGTTTAAATTCCATACTTACTTCTATCCCATTGAACCCTATTTTGTTTAAGTTATTGAATTTTTCCGTAAATCGTAATTTGTATTTAAAAAATCAGTTATTAAAATCTGCTTACATGATTTAAGTGTATTGCATAGAATTAGTAACTAGTGGCTGATTTTTTACCCGCGTTCTACAAGAGACCCCAAGTTACCTTCATGTATTTTGAAAGATTAACCCCCATCCCTTTGTCTATTAGAGACCCGCGCTATAAAAATGAGAATACAGTATACACTATAAGCCGTATGTATTCTCATGATTTCGCTAAAACAGAAGAATATGACGTGGAGTTTCTGCTAATCGACTGTCCATTTCACCGAAAACTACGGACTCGAGCAATTCAGTACAACAATTTTCAATTGACTGCTGCAGTGGACAGCGTCATCGTCATTTTGCTTTACAAAATGAA
>JAQGAG010001153.1:0-11016 GCA_034696835.1 Lepidocyrtus lignorum
GTTATGAGGTTAATTAAATTACCAAAAATATAGAGGTATGAGCAGTATATAAAGTAGATTTTTCAATTACAATTTGCCAGTCATCATAATTCGTTCAAACTGAGAATTCTATTCGTCACCAATCTGTAATAATGGATAAATCAATTATAACGGTAAGGTTAACATTAGCTGAGCAAAGGTGCTGGTAAAGTTGTAATTGTTGTGCGAAAAACTTTAAAATGGATATTATAACTTTTGTTCATTCAGCTTGCTGTAATCCTGAGCTGTTCGCATATTGCACATGGATATGATCCATCTGCAATACAAACACTTTTGGGGCAATACGCTATTCCCAGTTCATATCTAAGACCAGCCTTTGTCCAGGTTCAGCCGAAGCAGCCCCTTCAGCTACGACCCCCGCAACAATCCACAATTCCGGTTGCCCTACCCAATGCAAGACCCTCAGTTATAGCTATCCATGCGGAGCAAAGACCACAGGAAGTTGTTAGGCCTGTGTATCCATCAGCTATTGCAATTAACGCTCAACAGCAGCCAAACAAGATTGTGATTCCTGTGGCCACCCAACAAGTGGTCCAGGTTCCGAATTATAGCTTTGGATATGCTGTAAAGGATGCGGTAACTGGGGATGAGAAGTCCCATGAGGAGACAAGAACTGGAGACAATGTCGTTGGAAAATATACGGTAGTAGAACCAGGTTAGTTCTCCATGAAGCGTTATTGGTATTTGCATCGAACTTATTATCTTAAACTAAATTATTTATTTTTCTTTTAAAATTAGATGGAACTTTGAGAACCGTAACCTACACCGCGGGAATAAACGGTTTTAACGCAATTGTGGAAAGGACGCCAGGATATGCCCCTCCAAATGGACCACCAAGAGTAGTCGCAGTTTCAAGACCCGTTGCAATATCATCTCACATTCCAATATCCGCCATATCCAGACCAGTTGCAGCTTCAGGCCCAATATTTGGAAGACCGTTGCAGCCTTCATTGGGAACATATCCATCTGGATTCCATTTCGGAGGATAGGAGAAAGCGATAGTCAGTGTCAGTATGATTCTGATTACATGGGATATCTGTACTAATATTTTTGTGAATTTTATTTCTTCTATGACTTAAATTAATTGAGCGTTTTGTTTTTGTATACAAAACCATATTTTGTACTGGAATAATAAATCAATTTTTTGCAAACTAATTTGGAAGAATGAATTGTATTTTCAGCACAGATTATGTCATTCTTTTTCAACAATACCGGGAAACGTATATAAAAAGGATAATTTATAAATGCAAGGCTCTATCCCTTCTTCACCAAATTCACATTGCCTATACATATATTGCAAGGGTATTATGAGTCATGGGTTTAAAAAATATAAGATGCTTTGATTGTACTCGAAAATAGACATATGTATATAAGGCTCAAAAGGTTTCACAAAAAGTGTCGTCGTTAAAAAGTCTTCAGAGATAGATGACTAATATTGGCTATATTGAAGTACATAATGAGTAACACTAAACACGAAACAGAGGATTTAATTTACTGCTGTTGTGAAAACAATATTCGGCTTGCTTCTGCTGTTTACTACATGATTTCTGTTTCATCTTTAATTTTCAGGATTAATGTATTCGGCCACAATGTCACATTATTATCGTTTATTAGTCATTTAGGTGTGTCCGTTTATATTCGGTGCCATATGGATGGGAATGGGATGTGGTAAAATCTGGGGCATTTTTATTAGGAAACGCCGAAAACGCAAACGCAGACTGCACAAGATTAGGACGGAAATTGCAAATAAACAAAATGAAATTGTGGTACCACGATAAGCTCATTTCATTTATCTTATCAACGGATCACGGACATCTTATCCGTATTTTCTATTAAGTATTTGCTTTATTCTCTGTATGCTGAAATATACTTCGGATCGGAGTACATAAGTGATTGAATTTCGTTGCAGGTGGTATAAATATTATGTACGTGTGTAATACTTATAAATAAGCAGGGTAGCGCACACTGTTTTAAATGTTTAAATAATTCATCTTAAAATTATAGGGTCCCGTATAAACCAACAAATCCCATTTCACCTACTGCGGAATCGCCGAGATAAATATCTTGTTCTTTTTCCCACTCCAATTCAATATCCCACTCTTATATAAATCTTTAGAGTGAAGAATGTTAAATATTTTAGGATACTACTTTCAAATAAGATTCTTTCCAACTGGAAAATATCAATTTGCTTACATGTATCTGAGTTTCAGAGCTAGCTCGACTTAAATACTTCTGTGAAAATGACTTTAATGGACATGGACTCGTTATTAGGGGGTAGTTCATTTTCATTAGTGGACTATATTGTTGTTGGCGTCTTTCTAGCTGTTGTCCTATTTTGTGGACTATACCATCTTATTTTTTCCAGTTCTAGCCCGGAAAATTTCTTGGTTGGTGGTCGGTTGATGACCACTTCTCCTATTGCATGTAAAATGACAGAAATAGAAATTATTAAATACGTTTCAAGGCCTATTAGCGTAATTAAATATGTAACACAGTGATTAACATGCTTGCACAACTATTAATTTTTTAGTTTCGACTGCCATCCTGTTCCTCTCGGCGTTGGTAATAATAGGTAGGTCACTATATGTGGGGCAGGGGGAGACTGTACATTGACCTATTATTTCGATATGACTAAGATACTAAATTTTATTTAATTGTACAGAAAGCCCTGCAGATATATATTATTATGGGATTGAGTCAATTATGATGCTAATCATAAGCGTTGTGGTTGTTCCCATAAGTGCGTTTCTATTTGTACCTATGTTTCATAGCATGCAGTTGACTAGTGTTCATCAGGTAAAAGTACAATGTAAATTTACATTTCTTTGTTTCCTTCATTTCAAAGCATTTTTCTTGGTCTACTTGAAATAAATAAAGTTTGTATTGACATGTATGTGTTTCCGAAGTATATTGGACACCGCTTCGATTCCACGGTACTTCGTATCCTGACATCCCTGGCATTCATCGTACATCAATTATTTTTAACGTGTGTTGTACTGGGCGCGGTAAGTACAGCTCTGAAGAACTACTTTGATGTACCAATGCGGACTTCTGTGATTGGTATTGGAATGTTTACCGGAGTTAGCATAACCCTGGTTAGCTAAACTTATGTAGAAAAAGTTTGCTGGAAAATGTTTAAATTTTTTTGGAGTTAAAACTTAGAGTAATTCAACTTTGATTTTGTATTTTTCAGGGCGGGTTCAAGGCAAATGTTTGGACGCAGGTCTTTCATTACGTTTGGATCACTTTATTTTTGATAGCGTTGGCCATAGTAAGCGGAAGTAAAGCTGGAGGAGTTTTTCATGCATTGGAATTGGCAGCGAAACACGACCGATTACGATTAGATAAGTAAGATCTGCTTAGGAAAGGAATATCCAAATGAACTTGCTCATTTCATTACTTACCTTTTACCTATCTAGTATCCACATGCGCTATTGATCTAACTATATCACGGCAAGAGCTAAACAAAAAAATATGACAGAAATATTTATTATTATTTTAGTTTCGCTCTGAATCCTTTCATGAGACACAATTTCTATAACTTTGCTTTTGGCTACGGGTTTATAATCTTGATGAGATTGGTGACGGATCAAGCCATTGTCCAAAGATATTCTAGTCTTCTAACGCGGAAGCAAGCTTTGAAGTAAATACTCTAAATTTAATCTTTACAAATTTGCCCATTTCCAAAGTGTAATAGAAAAATAATTTTAAAACAACTAAATTTTATTTTTCGGCTCGGTATAGATCTGTATGCCTGAGCATTCCTCTGCATATTTTCCCCTGCCTGTTGTGCCTTCTCATTGGAATATTTTTGCATGCAGCCTACGCAGGTTGTGACCCAATAAAGTTTGGACAGATTGATCGTCCACAAGACATTGTCTATTATTTTGTCAAAAGAAATCTGTCTTTTCTGCCTGGATTCGTCGGATTCTTTACTGCTTGTATTGTTGGCGGAGGGATAAGGTGAGATAATTTTAATTGAATAATGAAATATTAAAAATGATAACGCGGTTGTATATTTGTAATCCGTTAATTCATGGTAATCTGTATGATTAAAGCTTGTGTTCGACTTCCATAACTTCAACTACTGCGTGTACATATCAAGATTTCATTCGTAAGATGGGTTGCTGCAAATCAGACAAGGACACAAATATAAAAGGACAAACGTCTTGTTGCCGATTAATAAGTAAGTTTTTATGAAAATTTGTTTCTAGTTGGGCACCATTGCATGCAATGTCAGTATGAGTATTATCAGTGATCATGATGTGATTACAATTAGCACAGGTGCCGTTTACATGACTTTGGTAACCACCCTAACTTACCTTTCAATGGAATCTGGTCATAGTGAGATGATCCTCTCTAATTCTACCGGGTCAAACCTAATTACATTCAATTCTGTTTTATACGGACCTTTGGCAGGCGTCTTGTTAATGGCATTGTTTCTTCCTTGTACTAATAAATATGTAAGAATTACATACGCGATACGGTTTGAATTCGCTCCTGCTCTACAAGTCGCATTATTCTATTCAATAATTATCTAATTAATGTTCAGGGTGCCACTATTGGATTTTTGGGTGGAGTAGTCTGTCTGGGTTACATTGCTGCAAGGACAATCGCAAATGGGGAATCAGTACCTGTATTGCCTCCAATTATGGGCGATTGTCCGGATAAAGCGGGGTTGAATATGACATTTTTAAGATTCATTCCTTGGCATCCCATGGACTTAGAGACGACGGCTAAAACTATGTGAGTATATTTTACCTACATATATCTATGAGTATATAACTTACAAAACCTAATACATAACTTGTTAGTTAAAAACCAAGTAAAAATACTGAATATCTCAAATATTTAATTCGTTCTTAACAGGCCTCTAATTGCGAGAACCGATGATATTTTGTCAATCTCCTACTTGCTACTAACATTAATTGGTGCTGTTATTACAATCGCTATAAGTTTTCCAGTAAGCGTTTTGACAGGAGGTAGGAGAATTTGAGTTTTATAGTTTTCTGACATATGTACCTACTTAAGTATACGTACGTATTTAAACATTTATAATGATGAAGCCCGTGTTGTTAATGAGAATATTTAAAACTCGATTGTTTCAGGACTCTGCTTTTGCGCTAGAAGGAAGGTATCCGCTGTTATGCTTCATCCTGTGCTAAGGTTTTCGGATTGCTGTATTGACTCGGAAAAGAGAGAAATGCAGCATGCAATTTCCCATAGGTATGTGGACCGCATAGCATCAGTTCACAATTTATTCCCGCAAACTGTCACTAGATTGGATTCTAAACCTCTAAGTTATAGATACACCTCTGTACCGAATACCCCCTCTTCAGCTACCTAAATTACAATATAATTGTAAAATTATTATTGCCTTGTCTCGTCATAACTTATTGTAGAATATCACCACTATGTAGCACCAGACTATGTATCGCGTCTGCAAAAATACGATGTAAGTAATGCAAAAGTGTTTGCCGTTGTTTGGTTGTTTCCATATTATGCTATGCCGCTTGACTAAACACGAGATCACACATGAAGACCATTTTACGTTTATCTAATTAAATCATAGCAAGTACTTTAAGAAAGTAAAATTAAAATAAAAAATGTTGGAACTTATCAAATTTATCAAATCAAATGACTCTTATAGCGCATTTTCAGCGTTTTAGCTTATTGTGGCTTAAATTTAATTTCATCATTGATTACAGGTGACATGATTGATTTCAAACTTATGTTTATGTATACATAGTACATACAAACTCTAGTAAAAATTAGGTTCTTCGCAGATTTTTAACAAAACAAAAACCATTTTTCTTATCTCGCAGGCATACTATGTTGATATCCTTTGTACAAATATACTTATGTAGTATAAATATAACATTCATTATTACAACTAAATCTAAATCTACTGCCTGAGATACGATGGGTAGGGTAGAGGTTAAAGTTAATGACTACTCTTTGCTCAACAATCAGTTCTTTCCCGATGAACTCCCGTTGTTCTCAATCACAAGTTTATGAGTCTGGTATAATTGTCCAACAATCACCTAAAATCGACAAAAACAAATTGAGTTCAGAGTAACTTGAATAACAATCAAACAATAACAATAAAGTACTAAAGTACATAAAACAAAAAAAAAACATTAGAGGAAAGGGTGCCGCTATTACCTGACGTTTAATTGTATTTAAGCTTGAAGTGGCATGGTTTATTTCCTGGGCTATAGCTTCCTGATTTGACAGACTTTTATTTTCTCTAAACGCATCCCGAATCCTGGTAAGGAAGTAGTTTCTGCAAAAATTAATTAAACGGGATGATTTAAAGAAGAAATTTGGATGATAATAATTATTGATATATATATATATATTAACACTGCTCATTAGTTGTTATTAGTACGCTTAAAATCTAATTTGCTTTGGCTTTAATTTGAAATGAGTAATAAATCAATAATCGCTCAACTAACAGACCTGTAATTATAAGATGTAAACTTTTGGCTCTCCCTCAGCAGTGATTTATACAACCGAAGGACTTCCATTCTCCTTCCACTCATGTATCCAAAGTAAACAGTTTTATTAACGGCACAACTTCAAATTAATGAAATGACTTTGAATTCAAAGGGTTTTATCTTCCTGATGCGGCTTCTTGATGAATGTACTCAGCAAATATTTAATTAATTACCAATATTGTAATTAAATTCAATGCAGTTGATCGTTTATTTGAGGTGCACTATCTGTAATTTGGTGTTTTTGTTTTGCGTGCTTTTCAATGAAAGTGAAGGGGAAAGTGAGGACAAAACTGGATAGGCCAGATATACAGTCTGTCTGAAATTCTGTCACAAATGCGTTCAGCGAACAGCATTCCCCTTTCAATGCATTGGGTATGGGTGTATCGGCTATTTGCTGGACATGAACATGTTGAAGTAAAATGAACGGACAGTATGCCCATATGACTAACTTTCTCCGGCATGCTGTTTTCTGATGTGAGTTTCTGACTGCACGCCTAGAATGAATTGAGTGTTGTAAATAAATGATAATAATATTATTGACAATGAAATGAATGATTTCATGACTATGATCACTGACTGACTGACTACTAGAATGCTCTCAACAGCCTGCTGACTGATAATGAATTGTACTTAACTTTTATAAGTAATAAGAATTGAATGTCATAAGCCATTTACCTTTCATATCGTTTTTCTGTGAGTGAGTACCTAAATGTTTTTTTTTAAATATCTACGTACTAATTAAACATATGTAAGTAAATAATCTAACAATATAGTAATCAAGTACCTTCTTATAAGTAGTATTAAAATTTAAAAAAACTCACGATCAGTGTCATATTTTATACTTCTAGTTCTAGTTGTAGTCAGGATGGATATTTTTTTATATTTTATTTTCAAAAATGAATTATAGATTTTTACACTTATTTTTCGGTTATAAAGAACATAGAAGTAATCAAAGTTAACAAACTCGGGACAATAATACTAATTGTACAGAAAACGTGTAACACATTTATTCATATTTATTCGAGGAAACAATTTAATTTAAGTTATTTTCGATTTAAAAGCTATTTTTAGTTTTTGTACAGAATCTTAGCCCAGAGCTTGCCCACGACCCCATGCGTAACCTCCACCACCTCCTCCGCCTCCTCCAGGAGCAGGTCGTCCAGGGGGTGGAACACCGAATCCAGCCGCTCCTCCCCGGCGTTGCGGAAAGTAATTTTCCCTTTTAAACAATATGACATAAAATATAATTAAACAGGCAAGTCATGATTTTGCTATAGTTAGATCTTTTGAAGAAATAGTAATAGAGCTGATACTTACAGAAATGCCGGTGTCGTCAGCAGTGATGGTCCTCCGTGTTGCGCTGGATAATCGAATTTTAAGAAGTAGTACATATGGCCTACTAGAATTCCAATTAGTTCAGACATGCCCCTAATATTTCAACAGAAGATTTTACGTTATTTTAATCATAGGAACGGCAGTTGTGTATTAGGGTATAATGAATGTATTCAATCTTACCCTCCAGATAGGACCAAATTGAAGGCAAGCAGTACCCAAGGAAGGTACATGGCTTTGAATTGTGTGCCAAACCAGAAACTCACAATCGTATCTCTGTTCAGGTTGCACCATATGTATAATACACTGAGAACCATTGGATCCATAAGGACCTACGCAAATAAAATTTTAATCACCCATTAATTACTCGGTACTCGGTACCCAATGTAAAAATCTTAAAAGAAATACAACTTGTACTGTACAAGTACTAGTAGGACTGTATTTTAGTAGACTTACAAACATCTTCATGAAGAGGCCAGCTATCAAGCACATCACCCAGTTGAACAACAGCATGAAAGCGTAATCAGCAGGTCTTGTGGAAAAGACGCCTACAAAAAAATAATGGCAAATTAATTAGAAACAGAGAAGATTATTTTATACAAAGATGACAATGACAAATGATGACATTGTGGTCTTATATTGATATCATAAATGTAACTTACCTGTCTCCAGAAGTTTTGAATAATTAATTAAGAAGTACAAATTAATTAGGAAGTGGAACCCAGTTTGGGGACTTATAGGGTAGTATAATAAGCACGTTAGAAGACGCCATATCTGAAAGTACAATATATACCCACATGTTATTCAAGTAATATTTCAACATGCTTGCTTAAATGATGATGCCAACTGCGATCGCCGAATCATATTAACCTGTCTCTGACCTCTGACTATAATTGTAAATTACCTGGAAGTTATGGAATACGTCTTGGTACTGGAGGATAAGGTAGTATGGAGAAACCAGTCCAAATCTGCCAAGTAGTGAAAGGGCCACAGTCCCTCCAAACCAATACCTCGTGAACTGAGGTAAGGAACGAAACCAATCACCGATGTCTGCCATGTTGCTGTTCTTGTGATTCGATTGCTGATTTCGATAAATCGATAAATGCTTTACAAAACGCCGTGTGACTTAACTCCCTTGGCTGATGACTACTACTCTACTCCAACTATAAACTAAACTACCTACACACGCTAAATTAATTATCAATTATAGGAGTTGGTAAAAAAAAGACTAAACTACCGGTGATTACGGTAAACGATACCGTCAGTAAAATTAACAACTATTATTTAAAAGACTATGGCGGTAAATATGTATCCGTAAAAACTTAAATTATTTAGGACAATATAAGATAAGGACACTTGACACTAGTTAGTTAAATACGATTACTTAAGGTTTGATTACAGTTGAAGATAAGCAGAAGGCTGGCAAAAATGAAAACGGAATTGGAAATCAGATTTGATTTACAGATAAATTGGGAATCGAAAAAAAAGTACTCCGCGACCTGCGAGAACCTTCTTGTTTTGATATTTTCCACTTGATCATCACTTGATCTCATCTGGTCCATAACTGACTGACTGACTATCATGAATGTAATGACACGTAGATTTGTGGGGAAAGTATCAACTCGCCCCATATCCCAGGAGCAACAAAATTCAGTGCTTTGCGCCTCCGTTTGATATGCATATGGCTGAAAACATCGGAGAAAAACATACAGCTTGTTTACAACGGGGTGAAACCGCTAGCCTTAAGCGACAGCTGTTTACCAGGCCTGTAGCTTCATTAAAGTGGTCATATAGCACACAGTTAGCAGGCTATATGGTGCATGCGGAAAACTGAATGTGGAGTAAGGCCGGTGTACACAATTACACATGAGCAAGTATTAGAAAATTCCTACTCTCACAGCATATCATAGCTTATTATGGCTGGATAAAATGTTTTGTGGGTTTGGATTTGGACATTTGGAGTTGGATTTTCGCTATCAATTCATCGCATCGGATAAATCGGATGTTTTTTTCCTTGTGTCGTATCCATCCACTTCGATGTCGATGATTGCAATACAATACTGTAGGTAAAGTAGGTAAATGCAAAAACAAAACAAGCAAGGCGAGGAAGTGGAAACGATAAGTGATTGATTAGGTCATCCATCTCCGTAGTCCGTATATCGTCCCTTCATTATAATTAGACTTCAAAGTTCAAACTAAGGTTTACACAGTTAAGCCAATCAGTGATTTTGTTGTGATGAGATGAGATGATGAGGACTGAGGAGTGAGGACTGAGTGAGGACGAGTTGATAACAGAACTTGTGGAAATATTTGATTTTATTTGGGAATGAGATACTTTCTTATAAAAATAGGGACAACAACTGATGATCCTGATCATGATCAATGATCATGCATGGTGTGACATGTGATCATGATCAGATAACATTCATATCTGGTGCTGCTGTCTGTTCATTTTTTAGTTTGTTTTGTACTACTTTTGTCTGATTGCTTTACTGTTTACTGAAGGAGAATGTGTTGGGAGACAGGAGTGAAAGACAGCGGGGTTGGGGCTGAGTGCAGACGGCAGGAGCGAAGTGAAAGCAAATTAGAAAAAAGTGTGTAAACAGACAATGTCAATTAATTTGTAATTAGCGTTATTTCAAGGTGAAAGAAAAGTAAGTGAAGTATTAAAACAAAAAAAAATGCTTAGTTACAGTTCTTGTATTCAATTTTGCAATTTTGCATGCATTGTGCATGGTGTTTTGTTAATCATTTGGATATATGGTGGATGGTTGGTGAAAGTCTAACTTTGGTTAACTTGGTTGTATAGGGTCCGGCATTTAAAGTGGCTGTCAAGAAAACAGAAATAATTTTGTGGTGGCTTGGAAAATCAAAATATCTGTTAGTGTATCGAATAGAGGAGATTTTGGGACACAAAAAAATCTGAAAACCCCAACTGAAAATCCTTACGTGGCCCCCAATTTGATGCCCCTTTGGAAACCATGCTGATAATGCTTGATTTTGCCATTGGAACTGGAACATTGACAACCTCGCCCATTAGACTACTGTGTGAATCTTGAATAATTTCAAGTTTTCGCACTATACTGGTCTGTTATTTTAAACATTTAAAAAATCGGAAAATCTGCGTTGGATAAGGTTTGTCACC
>JAQGAG010001154.1:0-11015 GCA_034696835.1 Lepidocyrtus lignorum
CTGTTTCCTCTCCTCCAGTTTTTTCTCAATGACTCCCTTCAACTTTTGCAGAGTTTTGATAAGTTTCCTTTCGTCAACCTTGGTTGGCTCACGAGTAAATTGAAACTGGGAGTTTACCCGGAGCTTGTAGTCACATCGGTATACTTTTACTGAGCAATCCATCATTTTGATCGAAGGAGTCCTGGAGTTGGCGGAGGCTGTTGTGCTGGAGCAATAGCCATTTTGATTTTGATTGTCCATCGTGTCGGTTTCCTTCTTTTGTTTGGAGAGGGAGTGGCGAGTGACCATCCTCCTAACTTCACCCTCTTCAATGTTTCCAGCTTCTGATGCCAACTGATCTTTCATTGACCTCCTTCCTCTTTTGACTACTTTTGGTGTATTATTCTCAGCCTGATTGTCATCTTGCTTATTAAGACTTTCTTCCGGTTTTTGAGGATCGTCTTGCTTATCAAGACGTTCTTCCAGGGTTCGAGGACAATTTTGCTTATCAAGACGTTCTTCCAGGGTTTGAGGACAATTTTGCTTATCAAGACGTTCTTCCAGGGTTTGAGGACAATTTTGCTTATCAAGACCTTCTTCCAGGGTTTGAGGACAATTTTGCTTATCAAGACGTTCTTCCAGGGTTTGAGGACAATTTTGCTTATCAAGACCTTCTTCCGGCTTATGAGGATCATCTTGCTCACCAAGACTTTCTCCCGAGGTTTGAGGACAACTCTGCTTATCAAGATCTTCTGGTTTATGAGGATCATCTTGCTTATCAAGACCTTCCTCCAGGTTTTGAGGATCATCTTGCTTATCAAGGCTTTCTTCCAGGTTTTGAGGATCATCTTGCTTATCAAGACCTTCTTCCAGGTTTTGAGGATGATCTTGCTTACCAATACTTTCTTCCGGTGTAGGAGAGACTGATGAAGGTCTCACACTCTCTGTTTCATGATTGTTATGCAAAGGTTTTACACTGTCTGCATTGGAGTCACACGTTACCCCATTGAACTTCTCGCTGGGTTGGCTACCATTAGCATCGTTATTTTGACTCTGTGTTGGACCCGGTGAGGGAGCCGCTTTAACACCTCCCAACTTGCAGTTACTCAGGAGAAAACGCAAACCCAGCAGTGCCAGCGCCGGTGGTTGTACCGGCTTCGCATCAATCTTTTTCTCCTTTCTGGAATCCGGTTCCGGCTCCTCCGCAATTTCTCCACGTGGAGGGGAGGTTGACAACAGAAGAAATTCCTCATTCTCCCCTCCTGACCCAATTTCAGCACCACGGGTCATTATTCGCCACTTTGGAACTTGATGAGTTTTCCCTTTATTTATCGTCTCATTTAAGTAGCAATTAAACTAAAGATTTTTTTGCAATCCAGCAAGGTAATAGAAGGAAGTTATTATTTTATTGTAGTCAGCAATGCGGAATGAGCTAGTTCTACTTAACTACTAAGAACAGTGGAGAAGCAAGGTGGTTTAACCAAAGCCAAATACATAATAATATCCACATTTTTATTTATTTCATTTCATTCCATCTTTTCAGTCCTCTTCTCATGTGCATGTGTTAGCTTATCTATTTCCCTCCTTGCTCCTTCTCCAAAATGGTTAAGTACACACCACTATCTAATCTACTTCATGAACGAAGGTTGTGAAAAATTGGATAAACCATTCAACAGTCAACAATGCTTACTTACAGTGATAATCCTCCCATCCAAGATCCAACTCCACATTGTCAGAAGCTATATCAATATCAGTAATGTGATGTTTTCCATTCTTTTACATGTCTCCTCAAGAGAATGTATCTCAAATTCTGTATACGATCAAGATCCCTGTATTTCTATTCCTGTAAAAGGTCTGTGATGATATGCCTTCATGTTATGCTAGTAAGCTACAAGAAAAGGAATTAGAGAACCTTCTTTTATACCTTTTTCGACCTTTCTTCGCTTCTTCGAAGAAAAAAGTCTTTGTTGCTTCATTATTATTACAATGCAATATATATAGCCAGATATATGTACGTTATTGTTACAGCTTTGGATTCACACTTCACAGTAGGACGTACCTGCGGCCCATCATCATAGATTGCCGATTGTTCTTATGAATTGCCATCATGAAGAAAAGAAACGTTCTTGTTACCTCTGTGTAAGCATTAAATTTAAATGTGCATAAAAGTTTAAATCCATGAATAAGTTATGGCAGGTTCTTAACTTTTTACTGGTGTTTAAAAAAAGGATTAAAATCTTCTATTGTACTTGCTTTATGGTAAAATGTTTATCTTGTACCTGCTACATTGCTTTATATTATGCATCTTATTTATAATTAGAATATGGAAAAGGACGGCTTTAAACGGATATTTTATACAGCAGTAAGCTTGTTTGGCCAGTGAGCTCAGGGAGAAAGAACAGGCGAGATCCAAAAAGACAAAAGTGGAGCAACCGCAATTTTGCTATAGTCTTGACTAGTTTTTAAACGAATTAAAAAATTACTACATATTTTTGGGAGCTTCATTAAAATGGAGTATAAAAAACACAAGAGTAAAATTATCAATAGCAATTGGCTTGCCAAAATCGCAATCGTTCTCTTATTCCTAGAAGGAGCATTCCTTGTTGTTTCAGAAGAACAAGAAGCCATCAATCCGGAAACGCCTGACGATCGTTTGTTGACCGAATATTTTGACTTGGCATACTTTCTGGATGACAAGACCATAATCTCCGCTGGTACGCGCTTCGCAAATTTCGAACTATACAAGGACCACGAAGGATTTAACGAAACAACGACACCCATCCCATTTAAATTCTGGTTTGCCATGTTCTCATTTTGTACGGGGGAACACGGAGGTATTTGAATTTGCCTTGCCATATTTTGCATAGGTATATTTATTATCAGTACAGAGTAAAAAAATGTATGTAAATGTAACATATTGTTTCACATATATTAAGGTACCCACGTGGACGCTCCCTATCACTTCAATAAGGATGGCTGGAAAATAGGGGAAATCCCAATTAACAGACTCATGGACATACCGACCACGGTGGTTGATGTGGAAAACGACGTATTCGCAATGGAGAACCCAGAAGATTTCAAGTTGGAAGTGAAGCACATTTTGAAACATGAAAAGATCCACGGACCAATACCCATTGGAGGGGTTGTCCTCGTTCACTTTGGCTGGTCGCGATATTGGCCGGATAAGCAGAAGTATCTGGGGATTCACGAGGATGGCTCGCTTAACTTTCCAGGGTTATCACCTGAAGCCGCCAAGTGGCTCGTGGAGAACAAAAAGATTGTGGGAGTGGGAGTCGATAGTAATTCTGGGGATGTTGGTAAAGCCGCGGTAAGTTGAGATCTCCTTTGGTAATCAACTCATCCTCAGCATCAACCACCTATATTTATCAAAATCATGAAATTTTAATTATTGCAGAGTTTTCCAGTACCCAGTCCTGCTCATATTATACTTTGTGGAAATCAAGTCTACATCATTGAAAACGTGGCCAATCTGAGTTATCTTCTTCAAAAAATCCGACCCCACAAAGACAAGGTTCATTTGAATCCCAAGTGCGACCTCCGCGTGATTGTTATGCCATTAAAATCTAGAGGAAGCGGGGGACCTGCTAGAGTAATTGCTTATTGCAAGAGCAAATTTTAGAACGACAACAATACAATTTGTAATATGTAAATGTTAAAATTTTGACAAATAGAACTATTCTTCACAATTCATAATCTGTAAAACAAATCCGATCACTTCATGACGTTAATTTTGTTATTTTGCCAATGTCACAATCTACTTATTCTAAATTAGAAAATAAACAAATATAATTTTCACCCTTCGTCTTCTCATTCAAGTTCTGCGCTCATTCACCATTCTAACGTGCATATATGTATATACATGTTAAATCCTTATCACTTGCTATTATAAAAAGCAACTGATCAAAATTAATAGAAATATTTTACCTCTATATCTACCTACTTATAGACGTAATATACTTTATTCGATGCTATAAAGCATCATACGTCTTGCGTTTCAACAAGTGATAAATGAGATTATGATAACTTTCTTTTTAATTTTATTAAATTTTTAATCGTAACCTTTTTTATTAAATACTCTTTCATTTACTTTAATACAATATCGGTGTAGCGGCAAACGGTCCTAAACGATACAAATTATCTTATCACGATCTGAACTTTCTACAAATGCACTGGAATTTACCTTATAGCTGAAAGTCGCAAGCAACTCTTCATTTGAATGTAGTATTGTAGCTATATCTAACCATTGAACACATGTTTTGTTTAATGTCGACACATTTAAGAGCAACCTATGAAACTTATAATACTAATACAATAATGTAATACTTCAAACACTGGGGTGTAGGTATAAAGAAGTCGTCGGAACGAAATCATTTAAACGGTTCACATATTTTTTTGTAAAACTCTGATCATATCCTGCTGCAAGCAAAAAACAGTAAAAGACAGGCATCAAACACCAATGAAGGAAGTGGAAGGTTGAGCTGATCCCGCAGCGATTTAAGCAGAGACAACACGAACAAATTCAGTCTTAGGCATTTGAATGAAGTTTTTTCTGCAAATAGTAGAATAAACATATTTTTGTCGAATTATTCTTTACAACAAGTTCTTTTCGTATCTCATCGTCAAAACAAGATACTATACAATTTTAGGTCATTTTTAAAAACCCTTTGCGTACCTTGTGCCGCAAAAGTGCCGAAGCATTTGGGAAGCGCATGTCACATTCTGTAAATGGGCAAACATATGGCTTTTCGCCTGTATGCATCCGCATCTGAACACAAATGAAATTAATAGTTAATTTTACATTTTCATTAGTACTATTATGAACTTTCAATCGTAAGTTTCAAGTATATTAGGCTTTACTTACGTGATTTTTTAAAGTATAATTTTCAGAAAATCGTCGACTACACACCGAGCATTCAAATGGTTTTTCGATCACACTAGGCTGAGTTGTTAATGGAGCATTTGCTCTAAAATGATTACGCCTTCTCTGCAAAAATACAAGAGTAAAAATTTTCATTCAGTTCTATTCGTATATCTCATCGTCAAAACAAAATAGTGTACAATTGCAGGTCATTTTTAACACCCTTTGCGTACCTTGTGCCGCAATAGTCCCGAAGAATTTGTGAAGCGCATGTCACATCCTTGAACTGGACAAACATATGGTTTCTCTCCTGTATGTGTCCGCATCTGGGCACAATGAAGTTAATGAAAGTAATTATTATGCAATCCTCATTAGTACTATGATGAACTTTAAATCCTAGGATTCAAGTATATTACTTTTTACTTACGTGAGCTTTTAACTTATAATTGTCAGTATATCGTCGATTGCACACCGAACATTCAATAAGTGGTTTTTCGATCTCACTAGGCTGAGTTGTTGCCGGAACATTTGGTCTAAAATGATTCCCTTTTCTCTGCAACAATGTAGAAAGAAATGTAGTTTAATTTTAATCCTCTACATGAAAATTCATCTTTCTTCCCAGCCTAGAAATAAAATGCCAAAATAATTGTCGGTAGTTTAATGCTTAAACTGCCTTGTACCTTGTGTCGCAATAGTCCCGAAGAATTTGTGAAGCGCATGTCACATCCTTGAACTGGACAAACATATGGTTTTTCTCCTGTATGTGTCCGCATCTGGGCACAATTAAGCCAAGGAAAATGAAAATAATTATGCAATCCCCATCGGTACTATTATGAACTTTAAATCGTAGGATTCAAGTATATTACTTTTTACTTACGTGAGCTTTTAACTTATAATTTTCAGTATATCGTCGATTGCACACCGAACATTCAAATGGTTTCTCAATCTCACTAGGCTGAGGGTTTGCCGGAACATTTGGTCTAAAATGATTACGTTTTTTCTGCAAATACCACAATAAAAGTTTCCGCTAAAATTTTCTCTACTTTAAAATCTTTCTCTTTTCAGTCTCGAATTAAATACCGAATAAGTTGTAGGTTGTTAAATGCTTAAACAGCTTTGTAGTACCTTGTGCCGCCAAAATGCCGAAGAATTTGCAAAGCGCATATCACATCCTGGAACTTGGCAAACATATGGTTTTTCTCCTGTATGTGTCCGCATCTGTACACAAGAAATTAAATCCCTCAAACCTTGTTGCTGTCCGTCGAAATCTTAAAAACTTTTCACCATACACACTTATACTTACATGAATTTGTAAACTTCGATTTTGACGAAATCGTCGACTGCATTTGGAACACTCAAATGACTTTTCAAGATCACCAGTACCAGTACGAGCTGTCGCCGGAATATTTTGTCTAAAATGATTACGTCGTTTCTGAAAATATCGAAATAGTTCTCATTAAACTGGACGAACATACGGTTTTCCCGCACCTGGATTAATTTCTGAATCGTTATTTATTTGTATTTGTCTTACTCTGAATTTAAAATAATACATTCATTCATACTTACGTGATTTTTTAAACTATAATTGCAAGGAAATCGTCGACTGCACACCGAGCACTTATATGGTTTTGGTTTTTCTGCTGTGTGAAGACGCATCTGTAATTAATAATGAAACCAATAATCAGATCCCTTTGCAGCCGTTCAAACGTTGTACAGTACAAAAATTAGTACAATGCCAAGCTTAAAAAATACTTACGTGTTTTTGCAAAGTTTGATTACGAAGAAATCGCTTATTACAAACGGAACAATCAAATCGTTCTTCACTCCTACTGGTCGAAGTTTTTATCGGAACAGTTTCCTTATGATTAATTGCTTTCTATAAATACCGAATTAAGCACTTTTATCTTTGCTGGTAATTCCTCCTTCTTAATAACCTGCATAAAATATGTACTGAACAATGTTAGTGTGTAATTTCATTTTCATACGTGTACTTACATGCTTTTGTAAATTTTGATTATAGGCAAATCGTCTGTGGCATACTGAACACTCAAACCGTTTCGTCTCGTCAGTCCTAGTTTTTACCGGAACATTATGTTCATAATGATTACGTTTTTTCTGAAATAAAAACAATTTGCGTTAAAAAGGTTCCTCTGTTCGTCTTTCTTCTATTATGGTTCAAACAAACTAGTGAAAATGGAAAAAGAACATTTGGAAATGCCTTGTACCTTGTGCTGATAAAGTGTCGAATGAGATATGAAGCGCTTGTTACATACAACACAACTATAGGGCTTATCACCTTTATGTAGCCGCATCTAGACAATTTAATTATTAATGAAGAATAAATGAATCATTTTGTCCCAAATCGAGTCGGATGTTGAAATTACGAAAAATGTATTAAATACTATTAAACTTAGTACTTACGGGTTTTGTGCTTTGTGTAAATTGCTTGTGGCACACCGAAAACCCAGATGGTTTCTCCTGAGGGCTTTGGCTAAAATGATTACGCTTCTGCAAATAAACGAATGAAGAGATTTCCATAAGTTTCCCTATTAGTGATAATTTGTCTTTCTTCCATCGTTAAAACAAAATACAAAATAGAATAAAACTATTTTGAAATGCCTGATGCTGGTGAAGTGCCGAACACCACATGAAACGCATGTCACATACTGGACAAACATACGGTTTTTCGCCTGTATGTATCCGCATCTAGAAACGATTGAGTTAATGAAAATAATTTTTTCATACCTCAAATCGAATCGGATGTTTAAATTACAAAAACATGCATTAATTTTTTGATTCTTACGTGATTTGTTAAATTTTGATTATTAGAAAATTGCCGATTGCATATGGAACACACAAGTGCTATCCCCTCTGTATGGCGTCGGAACTACAGACGAAGGTATGTATTTAAAACATTTTTATACAAAGAATACACAATACAATCTATTTGTTAAATTGAAATTAAATTTTAATAGTTTGAACCTTGGGAGAACTTTTGGTTTGAACTGGATCTGGAGTAAAGTTATTCTTAATCCTATCGTTGATGTTTTCAGTCACACCTCCAACACATCTATTCGTCTTCCTGAATTTTTGTGCGGTTTGAACTGATGAGGATGTGCCAACAGGAATGGTAGGTGCGAAGCAAGACAGAAGATGCGTATTAATTTCAACGATCAAATTTTCATCTTCTCCCTCAGCACCATTAACTTCTAGCCGGATCATATTTTCGGCTAATAATTTAGTTTTCTTCCGTTTTAGCTTTCTCAAATAAGGCAATATTAGGGGCATGACATCGTCATCGTCGAAGCTGGAAAAGTGAGCTGACTTGACAAACGCTGAGCTACCGTACTGTTTGGATGTAGATAAAAATGACGAGGTTCCATTGTTCTGACAGTGACTGAGGAAACGTTCGGATTCCTCATCATCACTAAATCTTAGATAATCAAGAATGTCTGAGTAATCTTCTTGGTCTTCTTGAGTCGACGAGGGACACTGCTCTTGTTTTATGTTCATATTCAAATGCGTGTTCTGTAGCACCTCCTGTGAAGATGGGAGTTGCCAGCCGTCCCAATTAGAATGATGTTTTTTCTATACAAGTGAATGAGAAAGGAAGATTAGGTAATATAATTTCAAGTTATTCAAAGACTATATACACAAATTGAACGATAAAACTCATAACAAAACATAAAAATAGCATAAAAGGGAGTTACTTTACCATGTGCCTGGATAAATTAACTTGATATGAGTATGTTCGATCACATTCGATACACTTGAACCGTCCATTACTTTCTTTTTCTGATTCTCCGGTAGCTGCTTCAAGTGTTGTTTCCTATTAATGAAACGACGAAGGAAGGAGGAGAATAATGAAGTTCAATACGATACGAGTCTTAAATTACAACAATAAACAATAAAAACGAATAGTACGAAACCTTACATGTTTTTTTCGTAAATGTCCGCGTAAACGAATTTTTCGCGAAAAACGCTCTTTGCAGATGGGACATTCAAATGGTTGTTCACCAGTGTGAACTCGTCTCTTTAAATTAAATAAAGTTTTAGATACTTCAAATTATACTTCACAAAATATTAATGGTAACATAAACTTAAAACAAAGTTTTATAACTGCAACCGTAAATTACAATTTGAAAGACTTACATGGGCTTGTAAGCTGTAATTGTCTTTACAACACTTTCCGCAGAACTCACACTTAAACCTCCTGGGTCCCACAGTTCCAGTTGTTTTATATACCTTGGGTAGGTTAGAAGTAAATTCTCGCTTGACTCGCTTCAACGCAATGAATTGGGTTGGATGTTGCATTCCGTTGGTGACTGAAGCACTTTCTTCCAAGGTCTCTTCTACTTCTAATGGTAGGGGCCCCCCAACAAACGTTTTTGAAGGTTGCCCTAATACTTCGTTTTTGGAAGATGTTGGTCCATCCACTACTGGAAATTCTTCGCCTTCGTCCAACGCCTCCTCCTTGACCTTGACAGGAGATGCTGGACGTGATTCTTCTTCTGATTCAGAAGATGATGAAATCTGATATTTTACTTTAGAGCGGCATCGACGCAAACTCTGCAAAAATATTTTTTAACAGGATTCAGGATTATATGTACTGATTTTGAATTCAAAAATATCAATGTAATGATCTTCTCTTCCGAAAACTGTATATTTTAGTTACAACCCTTTTAGCTTATTATTATTAATTAGTATACCTTTCTTGGCGGAGACGAGGAAGACTTAGGTGACGACTTTTCGCAAACATCTTTCGTGGATCGCTGTATTGGTTTCCCTGTATCCTCCTCCGGATGAGATCTCGTCTGCAATAAAATTTCAAAAATATATATAATACCACAATGCACTGGTATATAAAGCACTTGATATAACACATGATTAATGATATATATATTTTTATCAGCACTGACTTCACACTGGTTTGATTGTATATTAAAAAATATTGATACAAAACTATATTCCTGACGTGTGTAATATTTTGTTATAGCGCTTGGTTATTATTAAAATTACTGACCTTCTTTAGCGGAGGCGAGGAAGACTTGCCTGATGACTTATCGTGAACATCGTTTATGGATCGATCCATCCCTTTCTCAGTAATCTTATTCGGGTGAGACTTCGTCTGAAATTAAGTTTTAAATACATACATGATGGACCTCGTCAAATGATAATTACCTACCTATATACATTTAACCTTTAATACTGAAGTGCCTTTAGTAAACTGAGTTTTGTAATATTAGTTATAATATAATATATAGATATTAACAACATACCATGTGTCTTTTTAATGCATCCTCTCGACAAAACACCATATTGCATTTACAACACTTAAAAGACTCCGCTTCCTCCCCTTCCAGTAAATGCATTTGTACATGTTGCTTTAATGACCTGGAATCTGTAAATAACTGGCTACAGATCCTACATTTTAGATCCCTTTTACAAACTTCTGCTTGCACATGTCTAGCTAAGTTAAAAACGTATCCAAATGTTGCGCCACAATCTTGACACTGAAATTTTTCAGTTTTTACTGTTTCCTCAGCTGCGGCTTCATCTTCAACCTTTAACTTCACATTGGATTTCTTCTCGGGACTCTTGTTTGGAGTAGCTTTAGGTTTAACACTGTTGGGTCTATACTCGTCATCTGACTCTGAACTGGAAACCTCAGTTCGCGGGGACGGAAGATTACCAGTATAGCTATCATAATCGTCATCAATAAACTCTAACACATTAAAGGAGTTCGAAGCCTGGTTCCGGTTCCTTTTTAAGCGCTCCTTTCGAGTAGGACTACGAGCGGCAGGCAATTTGACATCAGCCCCATCCCCCTCTTCTTGATCATCATCGTCCTCGTCCCCCTGAGGCAATTCGTTCTCCTCCCCCTGAGGCAATTCGTCCTCCTCCCCCTGAGGCAATTCGTCCTCTGTTTTCACTCGCTCCTGAGGCAACTCCCCTCCTGAACTAGTCTCCAATTCCTGAGGTAGCCCCACATTGGTTTTCCCCTGCTTCGCTCCTTCTCCATCGTCGCTGTCATACTGAGAAATAGACCGAAGACTTGAACTCTGAACTTCCTCCGGTTCCACTTCTTCCTTCGGCACTAAGCTTGACTGCACCCCCTCGGCCTTCCTTGCCGGTATCTTGCCTCCAATCACATGGA
>JAQGAG010001155.1:0-11010 GCA_034696835.1 Lepidocyrtus lignorum
ACAGACAGACAGACAGACAGACAGACAGACAGACGGACAACGTCAAAGCCAATACATACCTTACAGGTACGTAATAATGGTGTTCGTCTTCTTAAACATGACCATATAACATACAACACGCTCGCCCAGCCCAACGTGTGCGTCAACATGGACTTATCTATGAGAACCTGTCAAAACTGATATAAATGATTGCAAAATCAAAAGAGCATAATATATTAGAGGAGCCAAAGCTCTATTGACGCTATTCTCATGATATGATCTATTGACGACTCGACCTATTGATCCAGTTTTCCTCATAGATGTGGGAACGCAATAAGGCCGAATTCATTACTTCACTTCTAAAACATGCCCGTTGGAAAATTTATTTAGTCATGGTTGTAGGGAAATTTTCTGGGAATTGATTATAATAAATATATAGAGCCACGCAATGGAGACCTGGCAAAAAGATCACATTCGCAAAAATTTGCAAACTTTGATACAGAACACTATTTGTAGCTCCAGCTTCTTCGCGAGTCTATTTGCAGATGGAATAGTTTCAGATGAAGAAGTCCAAATTTTGGTAGGTACATTGATTCAGAATTTCTACCGTGAATTTTAACTTACTGATTTATCGGTAATATCGGTATTTATAACTTTAAACAATTTCTAACATCACCAGGAAGCAATAGGCACACAAATGGCACAGGCTAAACGCTTATACGAAATACTACAAACGAGGAAGAATAGCTACAATCTTCTAAAGCAAGCCCTCAAAGACACAGCGCAATCTGGTGCACTTGCTATCCTCGATCAATGTAGCCATCCCAATTTTCCTATCCCATTTAAAAATTGCGGGAGTATCAGCTACATCCGTGACCTCTTACTTGGGCGGGGATGCTACGGCACGAGGGTCTTCAAAGGCACGTTCGAAAATCGGGATGTGGCTGTCAAAAGACTCAATCGGGATGAGGTCGAGATGGCCGATGTGAAGGCGGAAATTACCTTCCTCACACTGCTAGATTCGCATAAAAATGTCGTCAGATATTTCAAGACTGAGGTGTCGGATGAATACATCTTCATCGCTCTGGAGCTTTGCGACGTCAACCTATTTGACTGGGTGATACGACTACCAAAAACTGTCGAGATTGGTGCGATTGAAGTCATTAAGCAGACAACGAAAGGGGTGGCCCACCTTCATACCAATCGCGTTATTCATCGAGACCTCAAGCCAAGCAATATACTGCTGGTATCTCGCTCCGTTGGCGATACTCAGGTCAAGATATCCGATTTTGGCTTGTCAAAGCGAATTCCTGTTGGGATTAGTAAGTTGAGTGGTCACACCGTTGGTGTTGGGACAGTGGAGTGGATGGCTCCGGAAGTCGCTGGGGGTCTCAGTCCTGTGAATAATGTTGCAGTTGGCATGGTATTTTTTCACCATTAAAAAAATATACGTGTAATATATAATTTATTTATTGATATTAGAAATCTTTAATTCAACTAGAGTTTTGCAAGTGATGTCTTTTCTCTTGGGTGCATTTACTACTTCGTGTTAAGTAGTGGACTTCACCCTTTCGGGGAAGCCTCCAGATGTCAAGGAAACATCTTGGATGGCAAATATCAGCTGAATGAGCAAAATATTACCGCCTTTGGAGGCAGTGCTTCGGGATTTATTGAACTAATCAGTAAGATGATATCACACGAGCGACGTAATAGACCATCCATATTCGAAGCCCTTACATGTTTGCCAGATGTGGTTATCAGTAAAAACTCCGTTGATGATCCCGCTGGTCAGCCAATTGCAACTTTGGAAGAATCAGGTTACATTTCATGCATCAAAAATCGTCTAACCGAAAAACCATCGGTTCCCAATCAATGGGTTTTTTTAGAGTTTTCATTTATTAACTTCTTAGCAGCCAAAGACAAGCTCATGAGTGGTCATGCAGTTGATGAAAATCCTGGAAATGTTGGCATTAAATCTGCAATGGTACGGAGTACGGACTATAAGTAATAATGCCTACAATGGTTCCTTAAAAACAAACATTGTTGAGAAATGAATTTTACCACTTGTCTCTTCATTTACAGAATACCATGTCATTGTTGGCAAAGGTCGACAAACAGAATGATATCCAGATAACAAAATTACAAGGGACTGAACCGGCCACACCTGACGTGCAATTGTCAAACTGGGAGGAAGCAAAAGAGCATAAGCTCCACCTCGCAATCAGAAGAGGTGACATGCTAGCCATTCAAGAGCAGATTCGGTTAGGCGCGGATGTAAATGCCAAAAATAGTAAAAATGAGGCTCCGCTTATGATTGCAGTAGCAGCAAGCAAGGTTGATGGCAATATGACCTATGACATATTAAAATACTTGATAGAACATGGAGCAGATGTGTTCGACACAGACAGCGGAGGTCACACATTCCTTCACAAATTGTTCTTAAAAACGACGATACTCATAACTGGATCTCGACCATTCCTTCAAAAATTATTCCTAAATACGACGACAATCGAGTCTAGAATCGGAGCCTTCATTCGGTATCTTGTTGAAAAAAAACTGTCCAGTTTGTTCAATATCCAGGATAAAACATTTGGGACAACTCCACTTATGTTGGCGGCGAGAAATGGGAAGTTGGATATGGCCACGATATTGCTGCTGATACAAAACGGAGTGGATCTCACTCTGGTTGATAAGAATGGAAGTTCCTACTTATATTACGATGCTGATGGAAACAAAAGTGGGAAATTACTCGCCAAGCTCAAGAAAAATGGAGATATAAAGCACAGTACATTAGCAAAAGCAATCCGGGCTATGGACGGGGACTCGGTGAAAGTTCTCGTTAAGCTTGGGGCTGATGTGAATGAGACGAACGATGAATTGGAAACCCCGCTCCACCTTGCTGCTGGCCTAAAGAATAGGGCATTTGCCATACCTATCATTAAGCTTTTAATCGACTTTGGAGCTAACGTTGATGCCAAAGATAAATATGACCACATATTTTTACACGTGTTGGTAGGGTGGATGTGGAATATGACAATCAATCCAACACAATTTGACGACATTGCGACCTACCTCATTTCAAAGGGCCTCTCCCGACTTTTCAATACCCCCGACACGCTCTTGCGTACTCCACTTCTTGAGGCAGTGTACAGAGTGGAGATCGAGAGAGCGACATTGTCTCTCCTCAAAAACAATGGCGTGGACATCAATGCGGCTGACAAAGCTGGGCGATCCCTTCTGTACTATGCAACTGTGGCTAACCGGACGTTAAGAATGATATCCGACCTTGTGGATCTTGGAGCCAACCCAAACCATTTAACAAATGACAAAGAGAGCATGCTCCACAGAGCAGCTTTAAATGGTAATGCGAATGTAGTAAAATTCTTCGTTGACAAAGGACTGGGCATCAATGCACAGGATAGGAGGGGAAAAACGCCTCTTCGTCATGCTCTTGACATAGACTTATTCAAGGAAACACGCAAGGAAAATACATTAAAGACTGTTCAACTTCTATTACAAAATGGGGCCGAGAGTGACATAGTTGATATATACGGGAAAAGTCCACGCGTGCTCTTTAATGAGAATCGAGACATGTATCCTGAGGCCGACCAGATTTCCACCTGCTTCTCACTTGGCTCATCATGCTGATTTCTGTAGCTAGCTAATAATAAAAGATAACCATGTATCGCCTACATAATTTTTTGGTCAACTTTTATCCTTTGAGAAAATCAAATTCAACGAAAACAGTCATGTAACCGCATTCTCCAAGTTTTCAAATATCTTAACATAGTTAACATGTGTTGTTTTCATTGTAATCACAACTATAAATTCGCTTTACAAGTTGGACTTTAGTCTTTAAAATAAGGTGACTATGTATTATGACGAAAGTCAAATTGTAGTCAAATGTACACTAATAAACTATAAGATAAAATTATACTGGCCACAAACCACCGTGTGCTTTCAAATGAAGAATGCCTCCGGAAATACTTTTCATACTCGGCATTTAATTATATTTCCGTCAGGATTCTGAGTGGCAGCATGATACCCCATTTCTTATCTTATCCCGCCAGATGGCGACTTTGACCTTTGACCCACTTACGGTGATCCGATGGACCCCAAAAACAATACAGGTCTTACAAATGACCATTTGAACCTCAATACTAAATCTGAATAAAATCAGTTCATGTGTTTGATCGCTAGAGCGCGAATAGACGTCCAAGGGTAAATCTATACTACGCTTACAGCTTCGTAATAAATGCATTAAATGAGATTTTTGTGAAAAGTATGCTAAAACAAAGAATCTTCGATCAATCATCAATCTTTAAATTAAACATGTAAATGAGCCTAATAGTTTGGCACCATTTTCCCGTAATTAGAGCTGTTTAATAAAATTGATATAAAAATGAATGCCATTGGTGTTGGATACGCAAGTTGTAATTCATAAGTCGAACAATTCCACACTATTTCTTTGAAAGTAAGCCCATTTCTTTGCCATGTTTGTATTACATAATTACCATAAACACACCTCTGGCCCTTTCAAATGCAAATTTTCTCTCCATTTCCATAATATGTAAAAAACGCATGGACTGAAGAAGCTATAAGGGAGAGACTATAGATGGCTGCTATCTCGCAATATTTTAACTCTGTTTCGCTAATGACTTTTTACGTTTTTGTGAATACATCTTTCGGCTTACGGCATTGGTTCTTATATTGCAAAACGAAGTAGGTATGTACTTATCTATTCCATGAAATATGCATCTTATATTATGCAATGTCAAAATAGGTTTTGGGAGCATACCTTTCAAACGCCATGTATCCGGTCAATGGCACGAATGGCTGCCTTTGTATTTGAACAATACTGTGTATATATAATCTTAATTCATATTATTATTCCCCAGCAAGCTGGCGCGACGTAGTCCGCCGGGCCCGCTAGTAATTAGTATTATTATGCAGTAAAACAGACTATGATAATTTGCATAATGATATAATCTAAGTAGTTCATACAACTTACAGCTACGTTGTTGCATTAAAATCAGCTATTTGTGATATTTTTACGCTGGCTTGACTTACAATTAGAACAGCGACATACAAAGAGGTGGCAACTTCAATAATGATGTGATTGAAATTTGCGTTGTGTAAAAGTGGTTCCAAAGGGAGATCTGGAATATGTGCCTAAATGCAAACACCTGAGCGCCTCCTCCTCTCCTGCAGCCATTTCGGTTAGCTTGACAAAACATGCTTAAATAATTGTCTGGAAAATTCAAATATTCGGTTTATGAAGATTGTTACAGGAAAACACAACATATTTATTGGCGGCATAATATTTAGTCATTATTATTACACATTAATATATTTTTCCCTTACACCTAGGCTATGCTACCTCTCATAGAATTTATTTAATTTGACAGAACTAACGATTAAATGTGAACATTAAAGTAAGATCAAAGAAGGAGTTATCACTAACAAACAACGATGAAAAGCTTAATTAGCTCCGGTTACTTCCTCGTCATAATTTAATAATTTAATAATTTATATTATCTGTTGTGGCCATGAGGTAACTGAAGTATTCAAAACGATGAGACAAGCGAGAAGCAGGTGGAACAAATCTGTTCCAAGTCGGGATGTCTGCCTCTGTTCTCAATTATATAGTCGCGTGAACTTTTACCCTTCTCATCAACAATATCGAGGTTTGCTCCTTTCCTCAACAGAAATTGGACAGTTTCCAAGATATTTTTACTTCTATCCGGAAAAACCGCATTACGAAGGGGTGTTTCTCCAGCATTGTTCCGAGCGTTGACATCCAATTCCTGGCCCAAGAAGAACTCCAATAAGTCCACTCTACCTTCTGCAGCCGCCACATGCAGCATGCTATCTCCATGATTGGTTAAGTGTAATGGATTTGCTCCGAATGAAACAAGGTCGGATATCATTCTCAATGTGGTGTCCGTGTTGTTTGCAAAAATTGCACAATATAGAACAGATCTCCCCAAACAGTCTACCCAATTGAAGTCTACGCCATTGGCCTTGAGCAGAGACATTGTCGCTGTCTCAATCTCCACATAATACAATGCCCAGTAAAATATAGAAGTCCCCAACCCCAACGTGTCCCCAGGTGTATTGAAAAGTCGACATAGATCCTTGCAAATGAGGAAGGACACAAATTCGTGGAATTCTCTTGGGTTTGGCCGGCAATGTTCTAGAAATCTGCGTAGAAATATTTGACGACCAATACGATCTTTGCTATCAACGTTGGCTCCAGAGTCAATAAGAAGCTTCACGGTATTAAAGGCAAATACCCTATTTTTAGATTTAGCGGCAAGGTGGAGAGGCGTTTCAAAGTGAGAGTTTTTCTCATTTAAATGGACCCCCATCCTAACAAGCTTCTTCACCGAGTCCTCGTCCTCATCTTTAACAGCCTGCATCAAGCTCTTGTGCTTGATGATACTCTCATCTCGGTTAAGTATATTCACATTTCTATTTCCTTCAGTAGCGTAATATAGGTAGGCCCTTCCATGGTTATCAACTAGGTCGAGGTCGACTCCATTCGTTTGCAGCAGGGATATTGTCGCCATGTCCAGCTCCCCATTTATCGCGTATAACATAAGTGGAGTTCGCCCAAGACCATTTTCCTTCAAGTTAAATAAGCCGGCCATGTCATTAGAGGCCAAATAAGCCGCGATGACATAAAATTTGGATGGAGTCAGCGGAATCCCCGTTGACACCAATTTGTGAAGAAAAGTTTGTCCTTCCTTGTCCGTAGCCAAATGGTCCGCTCCGTGTTTTATCAGGGATTTTATTATTCTTAAGGTAGTATCTGTATGGACACTATTTGATGCAGCCAGGAGGATTGGAGTGTCTGAGTTATTATTTCTGGCATTCACAGAAGCCCCCGACCGAATCAGTTCTTTGACGGATTCCTCGTCCCCATCTTTGACTGCAAGATGCAGCTGGGAGTTTTGTTCTTGGTGTTTTAAATACCTTGCTCTAAATACGGTTAGCTCACTGTCCTTTTCCGATATTGAATTTTGAAGCAAGTCAATCTTCCTGATCGCTTTATCCAACTCAGCCTTATGTCCTTTTGAGATATCTTCCATAATCTTCAAATCTTCCTGCAATCCCTCAACTTCGGCAGTTCGCTTTAGGATGACTTTGTCTTTCTCCGCGATGACCTTCCTTAACGCAGAGTTATCGTCTTGCAGCCGCTTATTCTCGCTAGCCAGCTTGGTGATCATTGCGTTTGTCGGACGCCCTTTTTCAGTATCCAATTGTCCGGTTGCTTCATTCAAGCCTCCAATTTCATCGGTCATTCTCCTAATGACTTCGTCCTTCTCAGATACTATATGTATAAGCATGTCATGCTGAGTGTTCAACTCCCCCGGCAGCCTCCCTACGGTTGTCGAATTTTCCAGAGCTAGTTTCTTGTGCTCTTCCTTTTTCAGTCTAGCTTCACTGGTTTGTCTTTCCAAATCAACAGTTTTCTTTTTATCCGCTTCCTCTGATTGTTTTATCTGATTAGACAATTCGTCATTACGGAAGTTCTCGGAATCCTCTCTTCCTTGTAACAATTCAATATGCTCCGTCGCCGCTTTCAACTCTGCCGTCGGCCTGGTAATAACATCTGCATCCGTTTTCTGCATGTTTGAAAGATTTTCGACGTTCTTCTCACTTACACCAATTAAGTTCTTCAACACTTCGTCATTGACATCTTCAGATCGTGGTAATATTTCCTGATTTCAAAAAGCAAAAACAAATATTGTGGAAACTGTGAGCTGCATTCAAACATCATTAGTCAAAAATCCGTTGTTTATCTAATTTTATTTATCAGTCGGCATAAGGGTGATACCTGCACCTCGTCTGCAGCAGTGATCTCTTCAATGAAATGTTGACTATCAATCGTAACAGCAGTCGTGTCATTATTGTCATCTGTCCTTGTAGTCCCTTCGCGCTCTCCTGTCTACAAAATTTCGACAATTAAGATTAGTACGTTAGCATAGCGCTTTAATAATGTAATAGTAATTGATAAAGCTAGCGCAAAGTTGGCGAACAACAACTACCAATATCTGTATACGAGCACTAATTACCATTTCGTTTAGCAAAGGGTTTCCGTTTGATTCTGAAGAGAAAGTCGAGGTTGTTTCATTATTCTCATCTCCTGTAGTGGCCCCAGTGTCATTCCTACATTCAGTCGGGCTCATCATCATTATCCCTTCCGATGGCTTTGATGCAGAGGAGGATGCATGACCATTTCCTCCACTACTAGCCTCAATGTCAATGCCCGGTGTCTCCATTTCCTGCAATTAAAATTTTAAAAATCTTATTTCCCACCCAGATATTATAGAAGTTTATTATCAGAATTTAACGAGAATAATCAATTATATAAATTACACTGATCGTGTTGGAATCCATCTGGCCGTGGTCTTCATCTTCGAACATTGGCTCGACCTTTGGAGGCCTCATCAGAATTACATCACCAACATCAATGTTTGAGTCCGGGTCCACCGATGCCAACTCTTTATCACTGGGGTCCTCAAATATTTCTTGGTGATCGTCATCCCTCTCGGGTTCTGCACCTGGTTCCAGCTCCACTTTGACAATGTAATCGAGCTGAGGCTCATCCGTATCCGAATTAGGAGGAGGACTTTCTTCCTTTCGAGTTGGGATGTTTAACACTGCAGTTCCGCGTTTTCGTTTTCGTCTATTCGGTGGACCCTCCCCAGCACCTCCGCTCTTCCTCTTTCCTCCCCCTCCCATACTTCCACTTTCTGATCAAACTAATTAACAGTTGGCAGTGGAGTCAGATGACTTAATGATGCCAAACGTGGATGGGGAGTATGGGGACTAGGAATTGAAAACCAACAACCATAATTGACAATCAAAATGATTTAAAATTTAAAACTGATGTGTCAATTTACAGCGAGCACTTCATCAGCTCACCGCTCCTCCTAACTACTAACTGGCTCTGAATTTCTGAAGTGAGGACAGGCCATAATTTTGAAAATATAATAATTAAGAAATCATAACTAACGGTTTGCATAAGTTCACTAATTTATTTTGACCATGTCAAATATGAAAAAATTAATTAAATCCGCCAATGGGGAAAGCAATTACAGTAAGTCAAAAGTTAATTGCAATTGCCCTAATTAGCTAACTATTGCAATATGTGGCAACAATTAAGCCAAATAAGCACATCTCATTAGGGTTTAATTAACGTTTAAAATATTTTAAGATTTAAAAAAATATAATTTTCGAAAATTTTGGTTTAATTGCTGCTTAAATTTAATTGCTCATAACTTCGTTCCCCAAATCTTTGCAGAAGAAAAGATAATTACAACTGTTAAAGACCGCAAATACCGACAACATGTCGTTGGAACGGTGTTTGGTAAACGTTGGGGAACGAAGTTATAGCACTAAATTTTTGCAATAATTATCCATCTAAAATACATGGGTTTTTAACTATAGTTAACTTTCAATTGTGAATTTAATGAAGTTTGAAGTTTGACGTTCGGAAATTGTGCCCAATATAATTATAATTGTGTCCAAATGGCTAATTAGCTTAATTAAATGTAATTTTTGCTAATATGGACTAATTGCTGTAAAATACTTAAAATTCAAACTAGTCTAATTCGATAACCGTTTGGGCGATTCCAAAAATTTCTGCATATTTCAAATGATAAATTTTAACGGATTTGAGTAGATTGGTGCATTTTCCATAATTTCAAAATTTATAGTTCACGAATAAAATCAGTGAAATTATGGAGCGGTCTTTTTGTCCCCACTTCAGAAATTTAGAGCCAACTACAATCACGTCAATAGCAGTACAATTAAGAATTATATTTCTAAAGCAAACTTTTAGCTGTTAATTATTAATGCGGAGATGGGATCCCAACTCCTTGACCTTACCTTTCCTTCCTAGTTGATTAATATTTTATTTAATGATTTCACAAATTATTGGATTTGTTACTAACTAAATACCCAACTCCAATTCCCTATTTAGTTAGCTTTCGAACACAAATTAAATTACTTTGAATTGAATTTATTGAATGACAATGCCCGTTAAATTGTAAAGCAAAACTGGACTGCCCCTCTCCCGAAATAAAACACGTCAGTCATCCCCAATCCCAGATTGAACAATACATCCAACAAGTCATCTGGAATGGAATATTTTTGTTTATTTGTTAGGCCTATCCCTTTAATGGCAAGACTTGCTTTACGTATAGACCCTGTCATATCCGTAAACTCTCGGCGATGACTAACTGGCTTGCGCAGACTGACATTCTCTGTTTGGTACAGCTGTGGTGGATTTCCTGGACTGACTTTACTGCTTGGTGCTTACCGATACTAGTCTATACATACCAGGAGTCTAAGAAATGAGGCTAGCTACTGTGGTAGAGGTTCCCTCCTAGTGCGCTAGATGGTGCTGAGGTAAAACTCACTTTCCTTTGCTCATTCATACAATGCAATGCATGGGCTTTGGGCTTCAGTCCGTTTTTTACTAACTATACGCTTAATTTAGAAATATAAGGCGCTATTGTTCTAGTTTAAAACATGAAGGGATATTTTATGTGAATAGCTGCTTTCTTTCATTTTCCTAGTTCACATACATATTTTATACATTATTTCAACCGTCCAAGTTTCATCGTTTTTACTTGGATTTAACGAATAATTTTACAAGAAAAATGAGATTATCTAAACGTACAACATTATGGCGTATGGTACTCATAAAAAGGATTAGGAAAGTCCAGCAGTCAAGACTGACAGCACCTCTTTTCAGTAGCACTGTGTTATTGTGCATTGAATACCCACATAGCAATAAATGTCTTCTTTCCATTAGACAGACTTTTTATGCATTATATGGAAGATACCTTTCCGCTAAAATTCAAGTCGGCGTCGTTTCAGAATGTACACAGCAACCACCCAACGAGATAATTTAAAAGGGCTGTTTTGAATGGAGTGAAGGGTAAGCGGGATTAAAAACCCAGGTGGTATCCCTGGCCATCGTGAGTAATTCTACGTATGTATTCAGCAGTCAGC
>JAQGAG010001156.1:0-11007 GCA_034696835.1 Lepidocyrtus lignorum
CTTTGGGTGGGGAGGCGAGGATTATAATCAAAGGGGAAATTGTCGTTCAATCCAATTCAGGAGAGGAAGAACTACAGCAGTGAAAAATGAACGGAAGAAAATTTTGAACAGAATTAGGCACACAACAATTAGGTATTTTTCTTTCAAAAAATGTTAAGTGTCCATTTTTAATCCTCTTGTTTGTTGTAAGAGTACCTATCATAAGGAAAACATTGATTGTTGATCTGTCAATTAAAAAAATAACCTTTTTAGAATAAACAATAATTTTCAAGTTATATTTTACTCTGTTAAACAGTTCTAGTATTTTTGTACCATCTACTGTAAATTGTACCTATATTCACCTATCAACTGGATTTTCGCCTCTGGTTACAATCACCCGTCTATTTATGGAGTGGAATAACCTATAAGATAAAGGTTTCTTCATCAACGGGCATATATTGGACTGAAAAACTTTGTTCAAACTACTTTCTCGAAGCGATTTGTCTCAAGCGATTAATTTAGGCCATTGGAAAAATTCATAGCTTAATCCTCTTCTCATACTTGAAAAAAGGTAACGATAGGTTGTATCGTGGTATACAAATATTTATCTAGGTACCTAGGTATGTATATAAAAAAATAAGTACCTACTTATCTATGGTTGCTTTTAGCAATGACAATGACGAACATATTTATATGAAACGCACATAAAGTATGGTGCTGGGCAGCTCCGTCAACAGAAAGTGTCTATTATTGTCACCATCCTGAACAGGGTATTTCTGAGAAGAAAGTTACGGTAACAAAAAAGGTCGTCTTTCTCAAAGCCTGCAAGAACAGTTGGTTCTCCTGTTAGGGAAATCTAAAGCTAAATTTATCTTAAGCCCTTTCGCATTCTTATGCCTTAAATTTCTTCATCTGCATTCAAGAAGTTTTTCCCTTTCTCCACCAAGTATAAATATTCCGGAGTGGAGTGAGCTTTCGGCATTTACTCTGTCGTGTTGGAAGAGGAAGTATTAGAGTGAGATATTTTTCATAGGAGATTTTTACATTATATTAGTTAACCATGCAGCGTTTTGTTTTACGCTGCGCAATTTTCCTGGGAGTTGTGGCCCTTGTCGCAGCCTCCGTGGTTCCTTATGAAGGGGCAGATTGTGCTTTAGCAGCGGATCCTGCTGTAAGTTACCTTTTAAGTGATTTCCTTGTGACATTTAGAGTATCCAGTTGAAATTTGTTTAATTATGGTTGTAATTACTCATGATTAATTATTTTTTACTATCTATTCTCCTATATTTTGCAGCTATGCAGAATACGCAGCGGCGGCAGCAAATCTGGCGGTGGAGGAGGGGGAGGAGGTAAGCAAACATAAGATTTCAGACAACTCTTTATAGCAAGGTTTCGTAAATGTGACCATTAGCCTGCTCACATTTCGATCTGGTTGACAATTAATTATTTTCTGAAATCTAGGTGGGGGACATGATGGTGGTGGAGGCGGCGGCGGTGGGGGAGATGATGGTGGTGGTGGCGGTGGAGGAGGTATTGATTGCAATTACTAATTAAATATAAAACACAATTTGTCACTTCTATTAATCCTTTATAATTTAAATTTATTAGGTGGTGATGGAGGTGGTGGTGGCGGCGGTGGCGGTGGAAAGTAATTTTACGAGAAGTCGAATGTGCTCATGAAAACTAGAATTGAAAAGGCAAAAGTGGCTCATCAATCAAAAGATAATTTATTTTTTATTTATTAAAACCAGAGACAGAGCTTCATCTTTTCATTTTCTGTATTTTTAACAAAGTAAATACAATAAAACCTCAATTTGGCAATATCTGTCATGTATAAAATTCTTCGTTTACTGCTAATCCATTATATTTCATTCACTTAACTCTTTCATATTTAACATGAATCCATGCAAAAATCGTGTTTATCAACCGAAATCCTTTTCATGGCATCTCATGATCAGAAGCAAATTTTAATATCATTTAAAAAACCAGGACAGTCCTTACCATTTGTTCATTTACGGTCAACCAGATCACAAAAATGCAAGTTTTATGTACAAATCTTTCTTCTAAAACTAACTGTGCATATAATACATACCTACATAAATTTTCATTAAACGCATTTTAACTTTCATTCAATCCAATCCAGATAAACCTTGAAGGGACACAAGTTACAATACGCTACTAATTAATTAATGATAAACATGTGAATATAATATGAAGAATAGTTAAATTATTTAATTACATATAAATTGTATATTATTGTGAAAACTAACTCTTGAAAATATTAATTTTTACCTTGAAGATCTATTTTATGTACAGTTTTCAAAACTAAAAATTGTAAAAGCTTAATTATCATTTTTATTAATTATGTTTAATAGCCTCCTTTGCTTTGTATTAAATGTTGTAGGAAAATGAGAAATCATTTTATTGAGTGAAACCGCCTAAAAACATCTATGCAGTCAAGTGAATCTCCTTTGCTCATCCAAATACAACTATTTTCTTAATCTAAGATTATGTACAATATCAACACAAATTTTTTATGTCACATTTCTCAAGTCAGGTTACATAATAATAACAGAATATATAATACATCTTAAAATTCTAATAAGCCTCTTTTGAAGTTTTAAATATTAATATACAGACATAACATAATTACAGTTTATTTTGTAGATATCTAAACCGGAAACGTTTACCTTTCATAACTACCCGAATGATACTTCTTCACCTCATCTTGCAAAACTCAACAATTCTAACCAGACTTCAGACAAACTAAGTAAACTAACAATTAAATAATATCTTAAACTGCCTTACTCTTTAATAGGATAAAATTTGTATTTAAATTAAGTCTTGGGCCCACCCATGAACACGGCTTTCCTTTGTTTATTTTCCACTCTTTCAAAACTTTATCTTTCTTACTTACTGATATGATTTAAAAAAATTAAAAGCTAAGGCCATTAAAATATGTTTTAGTCTTCTCCATCGTCATACTCATCGTCTCCTCCTTTGCTACATTCACATGCGCATGCGGTGATCACGGGATGTCTGACTTGGATCCATCGACATTTCTTAGCCTTGTCCCAGTCTTGACAGTGCCATCTGAGAAGGACCTGTGAAATAAGAATGTAGAATAAAATCAATGTTAAATTGGCCAATTAACTTACTTTAGTAGTATTAGAAAAAGTTATAAATTCCTACCTTATATTCAGCTTCACTAGGCTTACAGCTCATACCGGGTGGTATGGAGCACGATCGTTCAGAGTGACATTGCCCCTCCTTCAGCCACCTGGGCCAAAAGCGTAGTCCCAAATCTCGCCACTTTTCCATCACCGGACAGGATGTATAAGCCCAGAGGAACTGGACCAACTTTCTCCTCATCTTTGGTGTCAGCCTTGTCCTCAACTTGGTTCCGTCGGGGAGGGATAATGCTCCGTATTGGAGCTTTCGGATGAATTTTGGAACTTGGTTGGATTGCTTGTCGTTCTAAATTTGGAAAGACGGCGCAATTTGCATTAAGCAGTCAGATCAATTTATCCAACGCTTTCGAACTAGAAGATTGAACTAACAGCCGAAAATGCCCCTCACTGCCAAATTCAATGGTCCCAAACCTAAAAGTTTTAAATATGTTTACTATTTTTACCTCATTAACAGGCACAATCCTCCCCCGTTTATTCCTCTTAAATGGAAACCTCATCGTCCCATTCGGATGGTTATTCAGCTCACTGGGTCTCCTAATACTCATATAATTCGGATCGAAATGCTTTCCCAGCTTCATCCTCAACTGCCTAATATCCATTTCCTCCGCTCTGGGATCATACTTGGTTCCCGCAGGCTCCTGGAGTTTCTTAATAGGAAAGAAGTCCCTTGCTGGTGAAGGTCGCATGAGATATTGCTGCTGTTGACTGACACTTTTGTGATGGCTCCCTCCAAATTTCCTCCCGGATTGGGCGCCCACTCCCAATATGAAAAACGCATTCCCTTCCTGGTCAACCACGCTGAATAGCAATAATACTGCTAGGTAGCTCACCCAGAGGATATCCTGCTAGAAAAAATAATAAAAATTGGAGGTTAACTTATTTTTAATTTTAATTGAGTGAATTAATTCAATTATGCAGTAATATGGATGCAGGTGGCCAAATTCTAGATAATTTTATGGATTGAGCACAAGGAACCGGAAGTGCATCCAAATCCTGAACCAGCCCCAATACAAAATCCTCTTCAATTTCTCTATTCAATGCCTACAAATCTATCTACCTATTTGCAACTATGCACCATCTAGTAAGCATAAAAATGCTAATATTTGAATTATTCAATCATCATTTTTACTTTACATGTTTTCGCAAAATATTTCGCAAACTAAATTCCATTATGCATTATCCCTTTTCTGCTCTCCCTTTAAATAATGAAGGTTCGGCTCAATGAAACTTACGCGAAAAGGAAACGACCAAAAATAATGCATCAGATCATATCATCATCGTTGCGTTGTATTTTTTAAAAATGTGTTTTTGGCATCATAAACATGTCAATTGATTCCAAAAGTAAAGCCAACACAAAAATTCTTTAAGTTGTTGGAATGTCTGGGGAATTTTTTACCAAGAGAAAAAATATCCCCAGGCAAAAATATCCAAAAAATGTTTTCTTCCATTCATCCAACAACCACCAGCAAAACCGACCCTCTTCATCCATAACCATTTTATTCACCTTAACGCATTTGCTCATCCTATAATGCCAGTGCACTTAATAATTATTAAAACTTTACTTCAAACTTGCCATATCAAGTCTTCAGCTCCTTTTATTGAAAATTGCTGCTGCTCCGCAAATATGCTTAAAGTGGGGGTGTATTTTTCAGCATTTACCTTCAGTAAAACTATATATTGGGGGTGGTAATCTGATATGGCGATATGATAAACAATTAACTCATCTCTCTAAAACATTTTTGCACCCCCCCCCCATTCCATTTTCGCACTTATCATTAATTTTTTTGAATGAAGGTAACGTATTAGCTGTACTATATCTTAAAATTGAAAAAAATACAAGCAAAAAAAATCGCTACATAATATTTCCAATTTCCATTTATTTACCATTTCACCCCAGTGCACAATATTTATTACGTACCTGTAAGGTATGTATTGGTTTTGACACGACTCCGTCTGTCTGTCCGTCCGTCCGCGCTCTAGCGTCTAAACGCGTCAACCGATTTTATTCAAATTTGACACGTAGATATAAATGGTAAAATGTAAGAAGTGTATTGTTTTTGGGGTCAATCGGACCACGTCAAGGGGGTCAAAGGTCAAGGGCATACTTTTTTTCAAATGACATGATATAGTAAATGGGGTATCAACAGAAAGTATTTTTAATGCTGATTTCAGTGGTATATGTTTCATCAGTGTCAATCACACAGTCACTGAAAAATCACTGATTAAAAAAATTCAAATTCAAATTTTCAACAAATTAGAATATTATGTATTATTATACTACAAAAACCTTACAGGCACGTCATTGTAATTACAATCATTTTATTCAGTGCTGCTTTCATTATATAGTTCAGCACATTTGCTGCCGAGAGTTCATTTTTAACTCCTTTACTCACTGTAAAAATCCACAGGCTGATCCTCATTGTCATTACAATATGCATCAATAATGAAGATGATATGTTTTTTTAAATGGTGAGGATGATGATGCTATAGCTGCTCCACTCATATTTGAAAGTTTTTTTTCCTTTCTACTTATAATATGCACATTATTGCAAGCGTTTTCATTTAAATATAGTGTGCTTTTTTTTACAGGGTTGGTGGATAGTGTTGATAATGATGATGAGAATGAGGAGGAGAGTTAGGGACCCCTCCTCGAAATCCATATGTAATTAGCCACTTGATATGGATGAGTTTAGGGTAGGACGGTCAGTATCATCATCATCCAACTCACAATCATCAACTTTTTTAAAGTGACAACAAGACACAAAGACCAAAGACATTTATATGAATGGATATAGTGATACTAGCTGCAATGATGTACTATCCTGGTGCTGGTCACTCAAAACAACCCCATTTACTGCTGCAATCTGAGACCATCCCTTGAACCAACTTGGTGTACAAACGGCGGAAATTTAAAATGTCTCCCTCCCACCCTCGCATGAAATGTAATTCCAACAGCAAATTGATTTACAAGGGCTCTTCTGTCATGATATTCCCTTCATGGGCTGTATGGCGTGGTTTCATTTTCGCTTTGACAAAACAAAAACAAAGCCACTAGTCATCCCCATGTCATACTTTTATTTAAAAGTTAGCTCGCAATAGTAAAATCCGCTTGAGGAGATGTAAATATTTGCAATTTGCGTTTTGATGACAATATAATTGTGTCAAATCGAAAGTAGTCGGAATGGATAAAATAGGATGAGTTCATCCAATCGGCAAAAATAACATCTAATTTTATTAATGAAAACTTTTGCTTTTTTCAGATGTAGATAAAACTTATGTAAGAGCCTAAAAATAACTAAAAAAATCTTTCCATAATTAGTCAAAAAGGAAAGCTTTTTTTGCAATGCGCAATGATCGCGATGAAAAACACCTCCCAAAAATAGTCAGAAAAACACGGCTTTATACATAGACAATACAAATGTAAATTTTTGCGGAGAATGCCGACATTAGATGAGAAATAAAGAGAGAAAAGATAAAAATGCATTCCCTTTTACTGCCATTTTTATACCATGTTTCTGTCACTCAGATCAAAATCCAGTTTTTCTTATGGCTGATAGTTCATGGCTTATCATGGTACCTGTTCCTGGGACAAGTGAACTAGCTATATAACTTCTCCTTGCGTAAATTTTGCTCTCCATTCTATTTTTACGTATTTTTTTATGGTGATGATGGCATACATTTGGTATGACTTCCCTTGTCGTTTACATTTTATTGTCGAGTCAGGGATACCAATGATGATGACAGTTTATTGGGCCCAGATATTTACGAAAGTCAAATTGTCAATTGACATGACACTAACTTGAGACATGACTCATCCAGTCTCACCTAAAGCCAAGCCTAGGTCGAACAAAGACCACAAATTTCACCATTATTCAGTGCAATTCAGCTTTTAATTTGAAAGAAAAAAATTGTTTTTATTTCTCTAGAAAAAAGCTCCGCCACTCCCATCGAAATCGTAACAGTGAATATGGCAGAAATTCGTAATCTCTAATTTCAAGCTTTTTAAGATAAAATCTGAAATAAGCACTACACCCCATTTCCCATCATTTGCATACTTAATCACGATGGAATATTTTTCTTTAATCTGTTATCTAATATTCAATTATCTTATATTCCTCATGATCATATCATGACTCATGACATGATATAATGATGATGATGTTCCATTGAAAGCCATAAAGTATCATTTTCGCAAACATTGCGTTTTTGAGCAAAATTTTTAATGTGCAATAACCTTTCCCGTCCTTTTTAGTAATATTTAAAAAGGAGCATGATTGATGATGGCATATCAGAGAAGCCAGGTGAGCAAAGATTATTATTATTATACCCCCATTCAAGGTTTAAGTTACATATTATCTCATTATCCAACAAAAAAATGTTCCCTGTCGCTATTTTGTCCAGTTTTTGGCTTGCTTGCAGGTATGTAATGGTAATAATGATAACTGATTATGATGGTTTTAGGAGGTGCTTTATTGTAAACTTGTAAATTAATCTTTCATAAGAACATTCGCAGAATTTTTTTTACCACTCGGTCATTCATGGAAAAACTAGCGTTTGTATTTTATTTCATTCATAACATTATTCTCATTCTACAGATATTACGCTTACATAACTTGTAATTCATGAACTAAAATTTCATATTTGATTTAGGGTTAAAAAAATGGTTAAGGGAGGGTCAACTTAAATGGCTCATATAACTTACGGGAAAATTAGTTTAGATTTCAAGCATCTTTCCTGAAACGTCACATAAATTAACATATTCAAAGGGATCATATCAACCCATCGTCATCACCATCTTTACATCGCGTGTTCCAAACTAATGAATGAAAACTGACGAGCAAAACGTACTACAGTCGCATCGTCTGACTTCACCCTCCTTTCCCTCCTATAATTTTCCCCTTTTGAATGGAAATTAGATTTTTATGAATGGGCTATGACAAAGATATACGATAAATTTTTAAGGTATATACTTAACTTTCAAAGATTCATAACCATTCATTTTAGATTCACAGAGGGGAAAAAATTGTGAATGAAATGGTTAACAAGTGTGGTATTATTATTGCTTGTTATGTACTTGTTTTTACCCAGCGGCTAAAGAAAATTTGTGTGAAATTGGGAATTAAGTAAGAAGGGATGATAATGCTAAATTTTACTCTATTATGAACAATCATTATTAATGATGGAGCGAATAGTAATTTTTTCTAGTTTTTTTTGGACAGTTGAATGAATGGGCTTGCTCCATGTCAAAGTGAAGACGTTCTATATTCGTGCGCATTATCTCATCTCTCTTCTCGGCCACGACCACCCTCTCCAGCTAAAAAGTTTTTTGCAACAAACAACCCCCAAAACAAAAAAAAATCATGAATGAATAGAGATAGAACCACTCGATTGAATAATATCTGATTATCTAAAGTACAATATGGCTTATGTAAGTAAAATGCTTTGGTTCAAAGTTGAGTTTTTGCACATTATGCTAATTATCTACTTTTCTAATCTATTTTACCCATCGTTATCTCAGACAAGAATGAAATTAGGGGAGCTAGGTATAAAAGTTTGGATCTAGTCATTATTAAATCTTTTAATGGTGGTTGAAATACATACATGCTTAATTATACATGCAGCGTATTTTTTGCAAAAATGAATAGAGGTGAAGGAGTAAAGAAGCAAAATGGTACTTTGAGAAGGAGGGATAGGCTAAAAATGAGATTTCAGCAATCAATCTTTTTCTTCTTTCTTATTTAAATACGAAAGGCGATACACCTCTGTCGTCCCGGCTAATTATTCAGTTTTTGCTCATTTGCTCATTTCGCCCTCTTCCTAATATGAGCTGGAAGTGTGGTGGGTTATATAAGGAAATTGACGACGTTTTAATGATAATATTTGCTTTTATGTATCGCTGCGGCAGCCAGAGACTTTAAAGTAGAGAGAAAGTCATAAATGGAGATATGATAAAGAATTGACTTGATGGAGGTGGGTAAAAAGATTCCCGCAAGACTAAAGAGAAAATTAGGAGATTCGAATTCAGAATGTGATCCTCGATCCAGCCTTGAATCAGGCAACACCTGGCTCAGATAACCCATATAATATTTTTATAATTAAGCAGAGGGATCTTGACTCTGACCATGAGAATGTGACCGCACAAGTGAGATGATCAGTGAATATCCTCAATTTGTGGTCTACTTTGTAAAGGTAATTGTACAGTAAATTAAAAGGCTAGGCAGAACAGAAGACAGTGACTGGGAAAGAGATATGAAAAATGCCTTGGGTAAGATCAGATCAACATTAATTGCTTTGCTTCAGCCACCCCTGTCGTAAGTATTATTATTGTTGACTGACAATTTCTCATCATTATTAGTAAATCCATGAAAAATTCGGGTATGGGGGGTCATTATAAGAAAAGTTCATCGGAATTGTTACCGACAACTCAATGCTCCCACTCGACAAGCAGCAAGGCACACGCATCCATTACAAAGGTTAAAGTGACAAATGCCGTCTGGCTAACTATGTGCCATTGTGTCTTGTCTTCTCGACAAAAATAGCAATATATTTATTTTCCTCCTTCGTCACAAACAAGATTCTACTTATACTTGATATATGACTATGACCCTTGAACACAACTTACTTACTTTTGCTACACACATAATATTTTCTTCGTGCTCATATCTGATAACGATCCATCCCCGCTTCATTCATAATCTTCAAGTCCAACCATTTGCAAAAACAATTTTTGCATAATGGCAACTACAACTGCTCACGCTATTTGCAACCTTATAGGACACATAAATTATTCGGAAAATGACCTATCCCATTCATATTTAACAGAAAATTACACTGTAGGAGAGGTAAAGATCTAAAAAAAGTTCCACCGCATCAACACCACCACCATCATCATCATCATCAGTATTGGGGATAACGCAATAAGCTCATTTTTCTCAATGAAAAATCTTCGTCAAAGGAGTATCGAGTAAGCCAAGCCACATGCAAAAAAAATATTATGAATGCGAGTGTGCCATATTGTAGGTGGAGGAGACATTAACGTAGGCAAAAATCTTCGAGGGTGAAGAGGGTGGCAGGCAGTGTCAGGCAGCATAGGATGATGATGACTCATCCCATATATTAGTATAAATATACTTTACTCACACGCAAAAAACAAGTTTGCTGTTATCCACAAAATTCATTTCATTCATTGAAAAATAATATTATAAAACATACATAAACCGAACACAACAATCGCAAATTTCAACCCTTTTTTACCCCTCTCTCCCCCATCCATTCATAAAAGTTTTTTCTGTATGCAAAACATAAAAAAAAACTTTCTTTTTGCAAAGTTACGATATCATCACTCTCCTCTCGAGGCAGAAAACATATGAATATGACGTGATTAGTGATTACTAAATTCAATATTCAGGGAGCCACCCAATTTTCTGGACGAGGTAATTTAATGGCTAGATATGCATATTATGTAAAAATTAAACTGAGATGTGAAGTCATCATCAGCACATCACGAAAGATTACCTTTTGGTGCTGCTCATCATCATCAAAGTAATTACTGGACAATGATGATGGCTTTTGGGGAGACGTGTATGTAGGAGTATTACATTATTGACGGTTGTATGATTATGATTATGTATCTGGTAAATAATTATGAGTTATGATGATGGGATACTGGATTGAGCCAGATTAAAAAAAAAATTAAATTATTGGGTTGGGACGAACCCAGTCGCGGAATCCATTGTATTAGGATTATTGCAATCTCACCCATATCAATGTACGAAAACATCTTCCTATAGAGAAGGGAGCTCTATAGGGATACTGCGAAGGTTACTCCCACCTCCCT
>JAQGAG010001157.1:0-11002 GCA_034696835.1 Lepidocyrtus lignorum
TCTTTTATATTTTGCATAATTCAAATATGCCGACAAAAAGAAACAAAATTGCGCAATAAATTCCCTGGTTATGCTCAGAATGATAAGGTTAGAAATCAATAAGAAAAGCAAATTTTAAGAGCACATAGATCCTATAGCATAGATATTTCGTCAAGGACGGTTTTTTAAAGAGAAGTGGAAAAAAATCCAGAGTTGAAAAACATAAGGATGTAGAAAGTTGCATTTTCGTAAGTTTTATCACATGGCTGCGTTTTTCCAAGAGGATACCAGTGTTTTTTGCCTTTACCCTTGCATTTTCTGTTCAATATGTGGTAATTCGGAAATAAAACACTTTTTTCAAGTTCACTCCTTTTTCCAATGTAGACCTTATGGGGAATGAGATGAAATGTAAATACATGCAGATTCGTCCCTTTCTCATTTCATCTGTCAAGAATTATCATGCAATTGGTCGATGAAATTCCTCTTCATATTCTTTTAGTAAGCTGGGCACAACCAACCACACTCCATAAAAGAAGTTATGATTACCCAGGGAAAATAGGAAGAAAATAGGAAAAAACAAGATGGAATGGGGGGAATTCTCATTTTTATATGCATAATATATTATAAAGGGACTTGAGCAAGGACTTAACTAGCCGGTATGTATCCTTTCTTTTGAAGCATTTTTTTATTCTCCTTTCTCGTTCAAAGTACCTCGTTAAGTTAGTTATTCCGTTTGTAGGAATAATTGTCTGCTGTTATTATTACATCCTCCCGCACTATAGTTTCTTTTCATGTTGTGGTTGCACCCAAAATAGTAATAAAAAACCGGTAAAAAGATTATTCAAAACTGAAGACTTCAACATTATCTACATATCTTTTCTTTCAGTTTCATTTTCTATTTTATTGCAGCATGCAGCAACGTGACTGTTTACGCAAGCAGAAGTGTAGCCATTCATACATCATAAAAAACTCGCTTGAAAAGCAGGCCATAGCCAAGAACAAAAAGAAGCTTCATGCCAGGAGAAAAATAATTCAGAGAAAATAAGATACTTTTTTCCCCTTTTCACTCCGTTTTGAATAACAACCTTATTTACATTTTGTAGATGGGTAATGCAATTTTATCTTATTTTAATACGAGGACTTTTTCCTTTTTATATTATTCCATCCAATATGTACTTTCATGAACATTTCCGGACTAGGGTGCATCATTTTTTGTTTCTTTTTGTTTGTTGTTGGAATATTTCTTTAAGAAACTAGGGGGGATATGTGCTATCCACCTCCTCATATCGAATAATAGATGGGATACTTCCATAGGCATAGAAAGTTGCATCATGATTCATGATATGATGATGATGCACGAGGGTAAATAAAGATGAATGCGTGGAAAGAGAGAATGGAGGACAAGGGAAATTGTTACTAGTTGAATAGAAATGGAGAAAGGAGAGAAAGGAGAGAACAAACTGGTAATAGAGAATACAAGAAAGGTTGATAAGAGCTCTTATCATATTTTCAACAACATTCCATCATCATAATAATGTTTCACAGACTATCTACCTATGTCATGTTGTCATCATGATAAGACTAAATAATGCTGATCATGTTACCTCTCCCCCGCCACCAAATTTGAAATTTGTTCTTGATATTGATGACGTACAAGTGATAGTTGGCACTCAGTTCAGCGGCAGTATCTTTGACTTCCGTTTCCCTTTGTTTTTGGTTTACCTTTGATCATATATGATTTTTTACAAAGGGGGAAAAGATGTAAAAGGCTGATGAGATGCGATGGGAAAAGGCTGGAAAGGGGCGGTGAGATGACAAGGGGAAGATACAAGGAAGTTGAATCGAATTGACAGGCTGCTTTCTATAAAATGGAAGATGGTATGGAGCGAAAGTATCAACAGCAAAAAATTCCTGCAAATGATGAAGCAAAAAATTGAAGCCCAACGCGGGGCTCGAACCCGCGACCCCGAGATTAAGAGTCTCGTGCTCTACCGACTGAGCTAGCCGGGCGTTCTTGAGGTGATTGGTTTAAATAAGATTTCCTGTTTTTATTTCTATTCATCATAGAAATCGCATCCCCGTCATATTAGGAATTTCGTTAAGTTTGGGAGAAAGTTGCAAACAGCTCATTGTGCAAGTATGTATGGTCACCCTTGCTTATTTTATTTACAGGGAGGCTGAATTGTGATGATACGATGAGTAGCATCTCTATAAATTGTAGTAGGCCATCCCCATCTTGGGTAGACTAAAGAGATGGCAAGGGACAAAAAAATAATACTCGGAAAAAACTTCCAGAGGCCTATTGATGACATATTTTCATTCGTCTTGCGTAACTAACTTAAACTACGTGTGTACTCCTTTAACTTTCTTGTGTTGACTGTATCATAACAATGTCATCTTAGAGGGAAGAAAGTATGTTATTCCCGGATAAAAATTTTTTCCTTCGTATCTTCCGCTCCCTTTCTTTCCCTTTGTCTAAAGATTGTTGCGAAACTTGGCATTATTTTGCGAGGGAGCACGTTTCGTTCCACTTAAAATTCTGGACGGCTCCCCGGCTCAGGGCTTTCAAAGGAATATCAAGATTGATATTCATTGCTCCTTCTTTTCACTCTATTTTCTCTAGCTTGCTTTTCCTCCCTTTTTGCATTATTGTATGGGGAGGCTAGGAGGAATATCATTAGGGGAGAGGAGAGGAGATGGCTATTAGTTGGATGAGAAGGACAAAAAAGTGTGTGGTGAAAGTGGGGAGAAAGCTGAGGAGAAAATAGAAAGTTATAGGCACTACTGTCCTTCCGTTGTAGTCGTCTTCGTCCTAAGTTAAGCTGACTGTGAGTCATAAGGAGAAGTACATTTTGCATGTACATGCAAAGGCATGCAAGGCTAAATACAAATGGTTACACCTTTGCACCTATAAAAATCTCTGTTAGTTATTGGACTACAACTACATAATTCAGATGGAGAGACGGCACCGTTCGGTATTCAGAAAACAAGTCCACAAGTTATTAAATAGGAAATAGCTCATGATATGATCTGGTCATGTTTGATGGAATTGATTTGACATTTCATTCGAAAAAGCTCAATTAATCTCAATTTTAATGTAATTTTAATGTATGATCAATACCAACATAAAAAGTTTACTTTTACTCGCCAACCGTCCCCCATTTTTCTGTAAGCTGCCGGGCAAAGCAAAATGATCTCTCATTCAATCACAGATTTGTGATTTTACCAGCTTTCTCCATGCCGTTTTAAGGAAAAAAGGAAGCCGAGGGAGGAGAGAACACATGAGCCCTTTAACTTTTCTAGAAAAAGAAAAGAGATTTTTAAGGACCCCACTTTATTACAATAGAGGAATGGCAAAAACTAAAAAAAAGACAAGGAAGATATATTATGGCTTCTTTTTTCTCTATTCTCCCTCTTATTCTCTATCTCACGCCAATTCAGTTTGCAAAGCTAATCTGGGTTCTCCCCATCTCATTTTTATATCGCTGATTCTGCTTTTGTTGATGATGGTGGAATTCTGGGGGAGAGTATGTCCAAAAAGTTGAGGGGAATCCTATTCCCTAATGTGATGATGCCAAGATGTGACGTTCTCCTTACATGGCTTGATATGAACATGAACGACAATGGGAGTAATCATCGCAGAAGGATCGATCTTGGGCAAAACCACTCTGCTTTCTTTTTTTACCTATATCTGCAATCTACAACGCAGCCTGAGTTTGTTCTTTTGGTGTGTAAAAAAACTTATGTCACTCATCCATAAAAACTCACAGAATGTTACGGTATTGTACTACAGCCAATTCGGATTTTTAAACTTGGGTTCGTATTAGATTATTGTTGCAAGCGGGTTTCATGTTATGTTTTATCTTTTCTTCCATTTAGTGTGAAACGGAGCGTGAAATCAGAAGTTTTGACTTTTACATTTATTCGTTTCTTCTTTAGCATTTTTAACAAGGCGGGGATTTTTTTATGCTTTCTCCGTTATAGCAAGACTTTGGCTTGCTTGTTACGCAACTTGGTTTTTTTACTTCTGGTAAATTGTGGAGATGTGTTGTAAATGGATGTACTACAATGAGGAAGCATCCGAGTCTTTCACTGTCTTCAACTCTTCCTTATAAAGTTTCTCAGCTTTAGTCTCGAACTGTGTTTCCATTAATGCATGCATGTGCTTTCCTCTGAATTCATGTAGTTTTTTTGTCTTCCATTCTCATTCCTTTCACTCGGAGTTGCCTTGTTGCGCAACGTAATTTTTCATCCTTTTGCTCGCTGATGGGAATAATAAACGCTTTGCTCATCATGGGAAACGTGTAAACTGTATAAATAGGCATTGTTGTATTGTTCTTTTAGTAATTTAAAACGCTCCATAATTTTAACTTTCTCTGCATAAACAAAGTCCTCTGAGAGTTGAAGTTTTCCTTCTGAATTTACAACTTGGAATTCGAACACTAGTCATTACTTTTGGGAAAGATAAATCAGGCAAGAAAATTAAAATATAAAGTCTATTCATATTCATGAGCTCGGAAAAGACGAAAGCATATATTTAGGAGTAGAGTTAAAAATGCTTGTCTGTTATCTCGTAAACTTAATGGCACAAATGTTTTTTGTCGGAGATGGAGAAAGCAGCTTTTATTCTGTCATTCCAATTTTCTATTTAGTAGAACAACAACAAAAATGGTAAATAGGAGCACAGTTCAGCGTTTCCAGAATTAGTCCAAGCACTGTTCTTATCTCATCCACTTCCAAAATTGAAATGGACCATATTTGAGTGTGTAATTTCCCACGACATTTCCACTCAGTACAAGATATTCTCAAGAAATATTTACAAACAATCCATCTATAATAAAAAATAGAGATAAGCTAGTGTACTCCCTTAGATCCCTCCAAATATATTTTTCCCTTTGAAGAATGAACAGAAAATCTGGAGAACACAACAAGTAACTTAAGCAAATGAATAAAGATTTGTCTACGTAGTTAACTCAACAACTCCTAATTTTCTTCTCCTAGCTCTCTGGGTGATCATTCGTATGAAAAGAGACAAGAAGAAAGTAAGAAGGAGAATGTGAGCAGAAGAGAGTGAAAAAAACATCCCAGCACAACTCATTTCATTTCTTCGCGTGACTACACACAACATCCCGATTTGGTTTCGTTCCTTTTTATTTATGCTTTCTCATTCATTGGCAAAGGCATAAATCTGTAAATCCGTATATATCTCCGTCTTTTATTTGTGGACATCTTATCATATTCATTCATGAAGACACACAAAGAACAAAAAGTCCATGGGAAATATAAGCCTTTTAATATCCTGTCCTGGGGTCCCTATATCTTCTTTCAAGAAGTCAAGAAACAATATAAAACTCATTCAGTTTGACAACACTTTTTATGGATTGGTATAAGACCAAATGAGATTAGATTTCCTTTTCAGTGGATTGGATGGAGATGGCTACCGTAATTGGCGAAATCCATTGGATGTTGAATTCACTTTGTAACTAATTATAACTGCTATTAAATAAGCAGTTATAATAACATAGCAATTTCTCATTCGAGCTCAAACTTGCTTCTGGTCCCATTGTCATGCTGGTTGCGCATTTTAAGTGACATATTGTCCACTTCTCAGATTTGGTTTACAAGGATCGCGCTGCTTGTCATCTCTGACCAAATCTCAAAATACGCGACAGTAAAATAGAAACATTATTTTATTTCGGAATGCGATTTTCCACTTTGTTTTATTGCCCTTCCCTTCCTCCCTTGTTCCGCCTACCTCGGGTTGTTTGAGTTGGTTTTGTGGGAATAATTCATGAATTTTCTTATCCTTTTCTATTATTCTTTTTCTCCAACAATTGGATTCTATTCTTTAGGGACAAAGGAAAAAAGGGGAAAATTGATGAAGACACTCTCAGCCATGATCAATAACGTGATGACGTTTGACACACTTTCCAAAAAGACGATATTCCGTTTCCTCTTTTGCTTCAGATAAAAGTGCAGAGCAAATCCAATCATGTCATCAGATCAGACCAAAAGAAGAGTACAAAATATATATCTACTTTGGTTTATGAACATTGCCTTATATATTTATCATTGGTTTACTGAAGATGAGTATATCGGACTTGTTCCATGTTGGTTTCCTTCTCAAGTGTGGAAATGATCAAAGGAACAAGACATTTTCTTTGATTTCTCATCTTCGTCTACTTCAAATATCACTCCCGAATTCCCTCTGACTCCGGGAGTGGCTTTCTAACGATTTTGTTTTACATTTTACAGTCAAAAAAAGTGATCTTCTATGAATTAGATTGGGAGGAGATGGAAATGAAATGTTTTAAAGTTTCTGCGAAATTGTAACTGTTTGAGATTTCTGTCTAGTCAAATCAAAGTCACCCTTGGAAGTGTAGTGAAGTCAAATAATATGATCGCAAAGTTGGTTATCCCCAACCTCGTCATAAGTTCTGATGGTATATGCATAATATATACGATAGCCAAGAATGCCCATCCAGTGCAACTGTTTTTGGTGAAAGTTAAGTACGAGATGGGATAAGGATGAAAATGGAGTTAAAAATGAGTAGGGTTTCTGTGCGCATTTAATACGGTGGATCTGTACTCGAGTATAAAATGCATTAATGCGCTCATTCATACATTCATGGTTGGATTAAGGAAAATGATAGTGTCCATGTTATTCTCATATATTTAGAAGCTACTTTATATTAATACGGGAAACCAATCTTTGGCTATAAAATAGGCAATATTGATATTCCAACTCCTTATTTATGACTATGCATGTATCCCACCAGAAGCTGTTTAGCATTAGTTGAGATAGTTTTATGGGATCACGGACAAATTTCTTGGAATGATATCCAACAATTTAAGACCCCACAAAGCCCAACCACTGCGCGAACAAGAGAAACTGTCCAAGTATTATATAGAACAGTTGGGTACTTTAGTTATGTGGAGGAAAAAACACAGTTGAAGCATTTATTTCGAGAAAAAGTTTAAAACTTATCATGTGCCTCGTGTATCATGTATTATGTATCATGTAACTTGAGATTATTTTGGGGGTTTCAGCTGACAAAAGAAGAAGTACTGAAAACTGAACATAGCCATTTGTTAAGCAAGCTCCTTTACCGCCTTTCCCTTGCATCGCTATTTTATAGACTAGAGAAGCCTATTATTATTATGCGTTTATGTTAAATTATGTTTCATGCAAAACCACCACCACCATGAACCATGTCATCTTATTTCTTTTTTTCTTTGAAAAACTTTTATCACAACCCACCAATTTTCGTCTAAGTCTCGTGAATGTCCGCATCATCAGTAACATTCAGAGATGAACAGCTTTTTATTCAGGAAATATTATATATTATATTATATCTTGATGAAGATGGAACTTCTCAACTCATTCAGAACTCCATAATTTTATGCAATTCCTCCAACCATAATTTTTAGCTGGCTCCGGGGGAGAAACTTACTTCTTCCATGTTTTTTAGTTTCACCAAAGCTCCCATCTCACTTCTGGCTAAATAGGAGAATGATAATGATAAGGGAAATGTTTGACTCTGGCTTCACTATTCTTATAACGAGGATGTGGCCACACCGGGGAAGAGCCCATTGACGGCTGGGTGGGAGATGGAGGTGGTGGTGCCTTTTGTGGTGAGGAGGTTGTGGATGATGATGTGGCCCAGCAAAGGTCTTGAAGATTAAAGGGATTTCCCTCTTGTTTTCATTCAGTTTATCCAACACCCTTTCTTCCTCTATATTCACCCAGCCTTGACATAATATTTAAACAACAAAAGGGTATATAAGTATGATGGGAAGATATGATCAGCGTAAATAATATGGGGGCTTAATGTATTCCCCCTCTTCAATATTCTCTTCCTTTTATGTATACCTGCATCATGGAAGATCATCATCAAGTAATATGCAAAAAAATGCATCCCTGTTCATGTTACATTATCCTCCTTTCTTTTCTTTAGCTATTTTTTGGAGAAAGGATAAAGTGAAAGTTGTAAAAGAAAATGTCGTTAAGAATTAAATGATAATGATATTTTTTTTCAAACTTTTGTCTTCCTTGCAATCAAAAGGTGTTGTTGCTATCAGGATAATGGGGAAGAAAGAGTGTAAGAAAATGAAACGGGTTGTAGTTTTCTGAGTGTGTGGTTTTTAAGAGCATTAACAAAAGCGACGACGGCCTTAGATAAACAAGTAGGTAATATATATTACGAAGGGTATGATTTATACTTGACTTTTTTAAAATATATTTGCTCCACGTGGTGTTTGTTGTTGTATAATTAAAAATGGGGAGGTGAAACGAGTGGAATCAATAACTTTTCCCGGGTGAGTTTGAGGGATTTGCATCAACTCGCTTGTCACCTCGTTTTGCTGTTCATTCATCCTTTGACTTGGGTTTGCATTTTTGCTTGGGAATGCATGTCGTGCTTGTTTCTTTTAACTATAAGGTGGAATGCTACTGTCTCCAGCGAGAGGAGAAAACGAGGGATATGAAAGTTGTATAAAAGGGTGTATTTGTGGCTGTTGTAATGTAGGTAATACCAAAGTTTTATTTTTGCGGTAGAAGTTATTTCATCTTTGTAGTTGATGACAAAGCACACTTTATTCTAGACAAGGAAGAATATCACTACTGAAAACACTTTCTCAGGCATATTCACCTGAAGTTAAAAAAGCGGATGGAGGAATGCACGTTCAAACGGGAAAAAGTATGACACGATTTGCTCCTTTGGAAGGCTCCAGTTAGGTCTCCAGGGACTCGTAAAAACAGTTGATTTGCTTGAGCATTCCGAAAACCTCGTTTTTCGAGTGTAATTCTGTCTGGATGTAACACGGGTAGGTACATATTTTACACATGACTGCAAAAGCTCATGTGTGGAAGAAGTATGTATCAGAACAGAAGGCTAAACAATATACCTAATAGAAATGCAAGTCCTATTTTCCCTTCACGATATTTGTCCATTTCATGGAGACTATACCTCATACATTTTCATTAGAGGGAAATGAAATAGATTTAAGCCATATTACCACAGCCTGAGGACATGTTGACTTTCATTTTTAAGTATTTACTTAGTTTCTTCTTTCTTTTTCCAAGGGAAGGATAAAAATTGTGCTTTTGAGGCCTACCAATTTAAAAAAAGGTATAGTGCACCTCTGTCATTTATGCATGGATCGTCAGTATCGAACAACGCTAACAAGGGAGGGACTCATGCCTATACGCGCTTCCAGCTTAACGAAAAAGGTTTTCTAGACCACTTTTTGATCACAAATCTGTACTCGTTTCTCTGTTTCGTTAAAGTTTTAAGCACAAGGTTGCACTTTAACATGTTAATTTACCAATATAACATACTAAATAAAATACATATTCTGGCACTATTTTTAACGTAGAATTCGAATTTGAAAACCATTTTTGGAACAAATCATTAGTTTTGTGGTTACACGATATTTGGTCAAAATTCCAAGCTTTAGGTAAAAACAGATTTGATATTCGAAATCTACAGTATTAAGTTAGTCAGTTTCGATAATTTATTTTTGAAAAGTTTTACAATACAGTTTTGCATGTGAACATATGAGAGATCTACCTTGTGAGTAAAAGTTCAACGAAACAGAGAAATGAATACAGATTCGTGATCAGATGAAAAATTGGTCTAGAAAACATTTTTCGTTAAGCTGGGGGCGCGTATAGGCATGAACCCTTCCCTCGTAAGCCAGTCGAGACTGGTTTCACCTCTCATTTGCAAAATAACCATTTCACAGTTACCGACGCTTTGTTAGTTCTCAAGTCCATTAACGCACAAAAGTTATATTTTGCAAAAATGGTAAAACTGTATCCACTAAAATTTTCTTACGGATTTGAAAACTTCTTCATGTACGAAATTTATTGCGTGTAGAGCTCCGTCCATTAATTAATTTAGATTCTTACTAAATGTTCAACATTCTCCTTTGAATTCGCCTTAAGTTTTTCAGAACTTGTGGTCATATGGAAAGCTAAAAGTTGTGTATTGCGTAACGCAATATTTTACTTCCTGTCAGCACAAAATTAGATTGAATGTTGTTGCCATCAAAACTTGTAACATCATTGCTTGTTTTACGCATAATAAAGCTACTCCAAATGGACGAACTTTTGTGGAATCCATTCTTCCCAATCCTCATCCTGGCTAAATATGTAGCACATTTCTAACTTTCAACTTTGACCTTTATTACCCTTCTTGTTTATTTCGCTTTCATCACGCGTCGAGTGAGTTGCAACGAGGAACAAACCGGGACTTTTTTATATTTCTCCACGTATTCTCCTCAATCCCATTAAATGGTTCGAGTCACGTAAAACAAAAACAACTAAAGCAATGAGACAACACAAATTACGCATTTTATATTTGATTTTACGTTATATTTATGTGAGCCACTTCATTTTCTCCATTTTCTCTAATGGAAAGAGAGGCAGAATCATGCGTGGACTCACATGTAAAGCTAATTTAGCCTCTGACAGATGGAAGGAGTTAGTGAATATTGCAAGTTATTACCAAACAGCCAAGCCGTATTCTCTTGAGATAAAGTTGGGTAGTTAAGTGGAGAGTTGAAATTCCCACTTGCTATTTATTTCTGCATAGTAGGTAGTAAAGTAATAGCTAGGAAATTACGAATAGCTGGGGAGAGCTCTGTAATGAACGAATGCGGATGAGATATGAGATGATCCAACAATCTTAGGTCATAGAAGAATAACGAGCTTTGATGATGATGATGAGCGAGTTCCAGCCTTATAATATGGTAGGTTATAAGCTAGGGAGAAAAAATTTAAAAAAGTGAATATAGCCAGCATATATAAGCTTCCCTCTCGTAATCACAGGGATAAGTTTTCACTTACGTTTGCAATACTGTTTTGCACATTTCATCAGAAACTGTCACAAAAAGATTTAGATAATGTTTTTATATCGCTTATTTTCCCGATTGTAGTTTCCAATTGGGATTTGGGATCAAGGATGTAAAGAAAGTTTTTAATTATTTTCCAGCAACCGATAACATGGATAGCTAAATT
>JAQGAG010001158.1:0-10991 GCA_034696835.1 Lepidocyrtus lignorum
CACCGAACAATGAATCCCTGCGTCCTAAGTAGAAAAAATGCATCATAAGCACATATTATACTATATCATGTTACATAGGTATGAGTTGAATGGTAGTAACAAGAAAAATCCGAGTTCTTAGTGACACCACCAATGGCTCCAGAACCACTATCACCATCTTACATAATGTTAGGCGAAGTGAAAAGAGATATCATTTTCGGGATCACAAGAGAAGAATAGAAAAAAGTCTGCTATAATAAGAAAGAAGGAAGCTGAACCCCTATTCGCCAACCATACTCCTGTCATCCAAATTTTCTAAGCTTTTTTAAAGTACCATATTTCATTTGCTTGCATAGGAAGAATTTATATCGATACAAAATATATATTCCACACAAACCACATACCAAATACGGAAGGAGCAACCTCACTCTCAATTTCCACCATTATGGGAGGAAGAAGAAGGATGACTTTCAGAAGCTGGAAAGAAAAAATTAACTTTCTCTCTATCATAAGTATAACAGGATCATGCTCCTCATCAGCATCAACATCCAGAGCAGTCCCATTACATTACATCATCCGGACAGGAATATTACATTGGATGAGAATATGTGGCTGGAAGATGTTTGTGTAGAATTTTTGGACCTTTCTCCCCAATCTTCTATACTAGTCTCCACAAATACACAAAACAAAGAAAAAACTGCTTGTATAGCAAGTAAGCTCGTCCATTTTCATGTTGGTACATGATGACTAAGAAATTTGAAGAAAAAAAGGGCAAGGATAAGAGATCGGAAAGTCCCCGTTCTTTTTTCTATGCTCTCCATCACCACTATCCTTACTTGAATGGATAGGCTCCACTTTCTTTTTCCCCATATTATTTTATTATTACAATCCTGATGAAATTCACGAAGATGGAAGCTTTAAGGTAAAAAGAGAACCTGAAGATGGATGAGGGATACGCGTATAATGATTGTTAGTATGTTTATAATTATCAAGTGGGTCTCATATTAAGTCAGCGATATATCTATAAAAAAGAAAAATAGTCTTTCCTCCCACAAAGGATAGTGCAGCGAATAAGAATAATAAGAGAATGATGACACAATTTATTCCTTCGGGCTTTTCATTTCATTCTCTCATTTTTTTATTACACGAGCTTCAATGAGGCCCGACTAGTGACTGGGTTGAGGATACCGGAAGAGATCTGTTGTGAAGCGTTAATGATGTTGCTGGTGTGGGCTTCGGATAGCCGAGAGCTGATGTCTTATTATTACTGTCACCAGAGTTTTTGCTTGATGTGTTGATGAGACTCGAAATTTGATATATATTTCCCTCTTGTCCTCAAATCCTCATGGCTTTTATGCTTTGCTGCCTCGATAAATATTACGCTCATTGTGTCGCTATACCTTGATGAAAATATAGTTGACTGGATGGATCGAGAGCCCGCGGGACTCCTTTTGAGTGGACTGGATAGAAAGTGAAATTTTGTATCTTGTTTGCACCATGCCACATAGGTACTTTCCCTTGATATACCAGGGATGGAATAGGAGGACAAGGGAACAACTCGAAATGAAGTTAGACGCTATATTGGAAATATATAAAAGAGAAAGCAGGATAATAATTCCCATGTCATGTACCAAAAAATTTAATAAATGGATTCGGATAGAGTGACTTTTTAGCTTTAAAAATTTTAATCTTTTGTCAGTCGAAGCTTCTATTAATGCAAGGCCTTTGTCCATAACAAATTTTCAGTAATCTGGAATCGTCATTGTTAGGGGTGCTTAAATCATTATTACGTAAAGTGTGTATAATAATTTGCATTATTTTAAGTAAATTCCAAGCTATCACAATTCATTAACTCTTCATCATCTTCGACGGATGTGGTAAGTCGGATAAATATAAAATGCAAACTTAATTAGATCAAGGCACTTTAATAAAACATTTGACCAAACAATTTGATCTCAAACCTCTCAAGTTTATATTTGTAACCTTCATCGAAAATCAAGCTTTTTTAAACTACCCCACACTGCATTAAGGTCCAATTCGTCCTCCAACCATTATAGCTTGCATTAGCGTCAGGCACATTTCTCCAGTGTCGATGATCTTCTGACAAGGCCCAAGATAACTTTTTATGCTTTACCAAGCTCGTCCCACTCCTTTTTCCTTGCCACGCTTAGTTATCTTCACAGAAATAAAAGACAAGCAGGTTTGGATTTGGATGCAAAACCAGAAATAAGACGGAACTAAAGTTTTTAAAAAGTGGATTATGCACGAGCCAGCTCAGCGCTCCGAGTAAAAAAAAGAAGAGCCGATACGAGAATTTTAAAAGTTAGTGCTTTATTCTTCACGGACACTTTTATGTCTTTCCAGGGCTACTTTAAGTGCACACAAAGCTCTCAGAAGGAAAAGGAAACAGTCCATATCACAACATTTTGTATACGATGAAACTCGACTTCAGCGAAAATATCTTGAGGCGATCCCTTAACATTTCCAACAGTCAGTAATAATTTTTATACGTTAAATTGCACTGCTACTCCTTAAAAAAGTAATGTTCTTTAAAATATTAAGCCTGTTTTCAGAAAAGCATAAACAAGAAGATTGCGTTGCACTTCCTTCACGTGTTTGCCAATAACGACGATGATCTTCATAAGAAATATTACCGCTGGAGGGGATGTTCTCCTCATCTTGATTTTTTTAGAAATGGTATGAAAAACTGAGCAAATGCCGCTGTTTACGTGGCGGAGTTTAAGTATTTTTTAACCGAATAGGATCATCATGACTGCATCTCTTTTTGTTGCAATAATAATCCCACGGCTTTTCACAAAGAAAAAATCCATATTTCTTCAGGTGTTTCAAAAAGGGTGTAACACAACACCCACAAAACCCAAACCAAAAAGACCGTCATTCCCATCATCGTCCAAACCAAGAGGAATCCCCCGTGAAGATGAGCGCACGGTTAGGGCTTTAAATCAGCTGAGGGAATATTTCTTTCTTGAATTATAACTCAACAGCGAAGTAAAATAAAATATAAAATATAAAAGACGGAGGAAAAATAGAAATAAGATGGACGGCAAATAAACTCCACACTTCACTCCACTCCCCCAACCCTTTAAAAATTTTCATATTATCAAAGCATAAGAGCATTAAGGGTAAATAGAGCCCCTTCCAATGCCATAAACGAAGGTAAGAGGGAGCAAGATGGAATAGTAAAATGCTTTCTTTTTTGTATTTAAATATATTTGTTGTGGAGAATGAAGATCCAGTTTTACTTAAAATACATGCAAAAGGGATATCTTTTTATTATTTTAAGCATTTTTATGACCCTCAAGTTGGGAGTGATAACGACTGGAGAAGGAGAAAGTCGCTAGTTGAGTGGTTTTCTATTGGGTGGAATGTACCAATTCGGCTGTAATTTTAAACTCTTCACAATTTTACTATCTGTGCGAGATGGTGGCTCGCAATTTGTTTCAACAAATTTCCTGGATAGGCTCATGATGATGTGAAATCGATGGATCAGTCAAATCAATCATTCCTTCTTCGAAAAGATATTCGAAAGTTAAAAAACTTCATAATGGAGAAAGTTTCAGAATTTTTATCACATGGCTATAGTCTCTCCAAAGTGGCAATATAAACTAGAAAGTTTATAAAAATGCTATTATGCGGTGCATTTTCATACGTTTTTATGGCATGTGAGAAAGCTATCATCCAATGCGTTTTACCTTTCTCCACCGGAAATTTCTGTGCAATATGGTAATTCTCAAATAAAACACTTTTTCAAGTTCACTCCTTTCCGAGGTAGACATTTTAAGGAGGATCAAGTCTGCTTGAGATTTGTATGTGGTTAGGATGCAGATTCAACCCCTTCTCATATTCTCATATCATACCTTATCATCCTCCTCCTTCAAGGATCATCATGCGTTGGTGGAGAAAATTTCGCTTCATATTTTTTTAGCATGCGAAGCACAGCCACACTCCATAAAACCAGTTATGATTATCCATAGGAAAATAAAACAAGGAAGGAAATAGGAAAAAACAAGTAGGAAGGAAAAACTTTCTCTTTTTTATTATGCATATCATAAAGGTACCTCCTTTTCCCCTTTTCCTCATTCAATGTATCTTGTTAAGTTCGGTTATTCTCTTTGTTGATATATTTACATATGTGCTGTTATTATCCTCCCCTTTATAGTTTCTCCTTTATTGTGGTTGCATCAAAAATAATAATAAAAACCGGTGAAAGATTATTCAAAACTGAAGACTTCATCCTTTCCCATCTTCCAGTTTCATTTCCTATTTTATTACTCCATTCACATGACTGTTTACGTATGCAGAAGTGTGGCTATTCATACATCGTAAAAAACTCACTTAAAAAGGAGGCCATAATATGGTAGCGTTATATATTGCCAGCCAAGTTTATGGCCACTAGGAGAAAATAAGATGCTCCCTTACGCATTTTTTTACTCCTTTTTGAATGCCATCCTTATTTACATTTTGTGGATGGGCAATGCAATTTTATCTCATTTTAATATACGGGATTCTCCCCTTCTATATTATGCCATTCAATAAGAACTTCCAGAAACATTTCCGGACCGGGGTGCATATAATTTTCTTCCTCTTGTTTGTTGTTTGAATTTTGCTCTGCTCCACCCTCCCAAAACAAACTGGTAGGAATGGTCTATCCCCCTCCTCAAAGCAAACAATGGATAGGTAGAATCCTTCGTTACGCATAAAGTTGCATCATGATCCATGATGAGGCACGAGGGAGAATAAAAGATGAATGTGAAGAAAGACAGAATGGAAGAAGAAAGAAATTGTTACTAGTTGAGTGGAAAGAGAGAAAGTCGAGAATGGAGGGAACCGACCGGTAATAGTGAATGCAAGACAAGTTTATAAGAGATCTCTTATCATCGTATCAACAACATTTCGTCATAGGTAATAAATATGAATACGCAGACTATCCATGTCGCACTCTTATCCTGAAGCTCTTTTTGCTTTTCAAAATCTTTAGATGGATAATAATATACATCTATCCGTTTGTTAAAGTTGATGCTGATGATAAATGAAAATAAATATTGCAGATCATGTTACCTTTCTCCCCCCCCACAAAAGGTAATATTTGTTCTTGATGATGACGTATAACTGATAGTTGTGAGTTGGATATTTTTACTTTTGTTTCCATCTTTTTACCTTTGATCATATATGATGATTTTATACAGAGGGGGAAAGCATGTAAAGGCTGATGAGATGCGATGGGAAAAGGAGGGGAAGGGGAGGGGAGATGACAAGATGAAGAAACGAGGAAGGTGAATCGAATTGACTGGCTGTTTTGTTTGAAATGGAAAATGTTGGATGGGAAAGAATATATAAAATTTTTGATTTTGCCCGATAAACGTATGTGCATAACTTGTATACATACTGAACGTGGGTGCTCTTACCTATATGTTTACCACACAATGTTGAAAAACGTTGATGTAAAATATTTTTAAAATTCAAATGGTCAACTCCAGAGTTATATTACCTTTTTTTAAATTTACACACATAAAAGATCTTGCCCGGAGGTAGACTGATTGTGAGCGAGGAAAGTTTTTCGTGCGTCCTCATCAATTTCGCATATCGATATTTAAAGAACCGAGCTGTGGATTACACTTTAGCTAGCGCCATCAAGTTGCGAAGTCAAAATAATATCGAATGCCCTCCTCCCAAAAAAATTTCTGGTGAATTATGTCGAAAAATATATACATATTGCTCCTGTTTTTCTTTTTATTTATCAAAATTATCCCATCCCCGTGATATGAATTTCGTTAAATTTGGGGAAAGTTGTCCAAACCTTGCTTATTTACAAGGCTTGTGAATGGTGAATGGTGATGAGTACCATGTTTATGAATTGTCGTGGGTCATGCCCACTCCACATTTTGGGAACAGTAAGAAGATGACAAAGGACAAAATATATTACATGGAAAAAAACTTCCAGAGACCCATTACGTTTGAAGACATTTTTTCATGCGTCTTGCGTAACTAACTTAAGCTACGTGTGTACTCCTTCAACTTTCTTGTGTTGACTGTATGATAACAATATCATCTTAGGGGGAAAGAAAGTATGCTATTTTGGAGAAGCATTTTTCCTCATATCATATCCTCCATTCTCATTCCTTTCCTGTCTTAAGATTGTTGCGAAACTTAGTTAGTGTTATTCAGCGAGGGAGCACGTTTCGCTCCGCTTAAAATTCCGGATGGCTCCCCAGCCCAGACTTTGAAAGGAAGCTCAAGATTGATATTCATTGCCTTTTCTCTTCACTCTATTTTCCCTAGCTGGCTTTCTCCTCTTTTCGCTATATTACATGGGAGCAGGCTAGGAGGAATCATAAAAGAAGATAAAAAACTACTGTCCTCCTGCTTGTATCGTTGTGTGCTAAGCCAAGTCTCGGGGAGCATAAAGTACAATGTGCAATAAAAACATAAAAAAGTTAATATAAATGGATAGAAGCAGTAAGCACCGACACATTTCTCTATTACTAATTTGCAGTTATTAACTAGCTAGGGTTGTCCTTGTCATTGCTGAAGATAATTCTGAAAAAATCTCATGATATGGCCATCCTCATTGGACTGAATTTGACACTTCATTTGAGAAACCTCAAGGTTTTAAAATAACAAAATGACTTTCTTTTATTGATGGTCATGTACGCACATTTATCTCAATTTGGGAATAAATAATTTAAATTGGGGATATTTTCAGAAGAATTACATTTTCCTTTTTCATACCTCATGCCATTTCATTTAAAAAAGGAAAACTGGGCTTCCCTCAACTAATTTTTATATTGCTCGTCGATCTTGACCAAAACCCTTCTGCTTTCTCTTTTCACCCGGATGTACAGTACAGCCTGCGTTTTTTCTCGTGATGTGTGATGCTGGACTGCATGCCTTTTCTTCAATTTTGTGCGAAACGGAGCGTGAGATGAGAAGTTTTGACTTAACACTGATTCCTTTCTTTTAGCATCTTTAAGAAGGCAGGACTTTCTCCGTTTTCTCCTTTGTAGCACGACTCTAGTTTGTTACGCAATTTTTCTCTTTTACTTTCTAGTAAAATGTGGAGGAATTGTTGGGGTTAGATGTGTTGTAAATGGATGTAGTACAATGAGAAAGCATCCGAGTCTTTCACTGTCTTCAACTCATCCTTATAAATTTTCTCAGCTTCAGCCTCAAACTGCCTATATGTGCTTTCTTCGAATTCGTGTAGCTTTTTTTCTTCCTTCCTCTCCAAATTGTTCTGTTCAGTGACGGAATTTTTCTTACTTTTTTTCTGTGATGGCATCCCTTCCTAAATATTTCATGAAATTAGGCGCTTGGAAGGAGTCTTCTGGGAGTTTCTGCTGAATTGGAACTTTACAGGCTACGTACTAGGTATTTCACTCGGGAGGGATAAATCAACCAGGAAAATTAAAGAAACTCTATTCATATTCATGAGCTTGGGAAAAGACGAAAGCATTCATATTATTATCTGACTAGATCAGCAACAAAACAGAATAAGTTTATGAGTAGATCATAAAAATGTTTATCTGTTATCTCCTAAATGACGCAATTATTTTTTGTTGGAGGCACAGGAAATAGCTCATTCCTCATTCGAGTTTCCTCTTTAGCGGAACAAGAGAAAACGGTCCCGGGAAAACGGAGCAAAGATGTAAATTTTCCTAAACGCGGAGCTGAATTAAATGCAAAAATAAGTTATTTGTGTGCATCTGAGTTTGAAATGAGAATAGAAATTGAATGACATTAGTTTTTTAATGTTAAAAATTAACTTAACTCGTAAAATCCCCTAATCATAACAATAATCAAAGTCAGAAACATGGAATATTGTAGGATCGTAGTGAAATAAAAAGCATCAATTTTTTTTTTGCAAAAAAACCATGATTGTAACCATTTGCCAAAAACCTAATAGACTATTTAGAAATTATCAAATTTCTATTTTAAATTGTAATGGGACTTTCAACGCTGTTTCCAAGGCTATTTTGAAATAGCGTCAAATATAACGTTACGTTGGAAATAGCGTGATTTGCACAAAGACCCTAATATCAATATTAATTCTGCTTGTTTTTGGGTAAACAAGATTATTGTCAACAAGCTCAACATTATTGGAGAGGAGCAGAGCCAAGTGCTTCAAGTCATTATTTTTTTCTCGAAATCTAGTGACTGCGTTTTTGCACAAGGAGAAAAATGGGATACAAATTATAGTTACTTTATATCACAAGCACCATCAACAAATAACAAATTTCCGAGTTATTTTCCAGAATTAGTCGAAGCACAATTATCTCTTATCCACTTTGAAAATTGAAGAAGACTATCCAAGTGTGCAATTTTCCACGAGATTTTCATTTAATATAAAAGATTCTCATGAACTATACTTGCAAACAATCCATCTATGGGATTGAGCTGCTATGTAATGTTTATACTTATCCGAATCCTCTCAAATATATTTCTTTCGAGGATGATCAGAAAAACCGAAGAACACAACATGTGACTTAACTGAATGAATAAAGATTTGTTTAGATAGTTGGCTCAACAACTCCCAATTTTCTCTTTCTAACTCTCTGGGTGATCATTCGTATAAAAAGATACAGGCAGAAAGTAGGAAGGAGAATGAGAGCAGAAGAGAGTGAAAAAAACAGCCAAACACATCTTATTCCATTTCTTCGCTTGACTACACACAACATCACAATTTGGTTTCATTCCTTTTTTTATTTATATACTTTTCCATTTACTGGATAAGGCTATACATTTTTATCCCCCGTCTTTCATTTGGGGATATCATACATGAACAAACTCAAAAGAAGAGAAAGTCTAGAGGGAATATAAGTCTTTTAATATCGTGCTGTTTCAAGAGCTTCTAAGAAGTTGGAGAACAAAATAGGATTGTCAATTAATACAAGATTTTTTATGGATAGTTATAAGAGGATATTGGATTTTTTATTTAGTGGATGGGAAACTCGGTGATAGATTCATCACCATGTGTAGATAATTTGGGACCTATGGTCTACTTGTCAACCTTTTTGTTTCTGTTTGAGAACCAAGTGCTTTCATTACCACTGAACTTATCACAGAATACGCAAAATTAAATAGAAACATTGTTTGGGAATGTGAAGTTTTTTTAATCATTTTAAAACATTGCTTCCCTTGTCCCTATATGCCGTTTCAGATATTTTCCCGGAGTCGGTTTGGTTGGAATGATTCATGAATTCTGCTTCTGCTATATTATGAATAATGGCTTGCTCAACGTAATGGCAATATTGAATGCTATGATTCATGGACAGAGGAAACGGAAAGGATAAAAGTGAAGAAGACACACGCAGTAAAGATCGATAATGTGATTACATTTGACAAACTTTTTAAATAAGAGTCAGATTCTCTTTCCCTCTTTTTGCTTCAAATGAAAGAATGAAAGCAAGCAAATCCAATCATATCCTCACATCAGACGGAAAAAAGAAATAGCATTCGATTTACGATTGGTTTATTGAGGATGAGTATATCGGACTTATTTCCATGTTGGTACCCTCCCCACAAGTGTGGAAATGATCAAAGGAACAGGATGTCTTGTTTGATTTCTCATCTTTACCCACTTCAAATATCTGTCCCGAATTTCCTCTGAGTCTGGGAGAGTTACTTTTTTTTTCGTTAACGTCGATTTCGTTTTTTCACAGTCAACCAAACTGATCTTCTATGAATTGGATTGGGAAGAGATGGAAGTGGAATGTTGGAAAGCCTATTTGGAATTTGAGAATTTTCCTAGTCAAATCAAAGTTCTTTTCAGAAGTATAGTGAAATCACATCATATATAAACAAAGTTAGTTATCTACAACCTCGTCAGGATCATATGGGTTCTGATTTGAGTAACGGTGTATTGGAAATTAAATATTTTAATTAAAAACAGAACTTTGATTTTGATTTTGATAACCCTTTTCGACGAAATGCATTTTATCTATGTTGCGATCACCGAGACTGTTTCCGATCGTACAAAGGAGTGATTTTTCCTATCCTAAAAATGACCACTTTTTAAATGCTTATGGTTTTTTATTACAAATAACGCATGTTATGTTTTACATTCTCATTTCCCCCAATCCATACAATATAAATGACAGCCAAAGGACGTGGGCTGGATTTTCCATTTACTGCTATACATTCTCATCCAACTTGTTCCTTGAATTCTGTATTAGCCTAAGCGTATTATTTTTTCCTTTCCTAATTTTGATATTATGGGCCTTTGCCAAATATAAATACTCCATAACCAAAAACCATATCATCCAGTGCGACGGTTTTGGGTGAAAGTTTAGCATAAGATAGGATAAAAGCGATGTAAAAAAGTGAATTCTTTTCCCGAAGGCTTATAATACGATGGATCTGCACTGTATCATAAAAATGCATTAATGGGCTCATTCAGACATTTATGGTTAAGTTAAGAAAGAGGATAGTATCCATTTTATTTTCATTTGGCTGACTGAGATATGAACTAGGCAAGAGCCCTAAACTCACTATTTACCACTTACCCTGCCAGAAGCTGTTTAGCATTAGTTGAGAGAGTTTTATGGGATCGCGGACAAATTTCTCGGAATGATATCCAACAATTTAAGACCCCACAAAACCCAACCACTGCGCGAACAAGAGAAACTATTATAAAACCTTTAATAAATATGTTGGAAAAAAGTAACTGCCGTATTCTCCTTATTGTTAACTGTCAAACTTTCCGAGTTGTAACCTTGTTTTTTTTAGAGAACCACGTTTTAAACGTGAGAACACGGCCGTATCACATACCTAATCATATGCTTGTTAAGATTTTTGTTTTTGTTTCATTCAGTTGACAAAAAAAGGAAATATTTCGAATATGTGTGACCATTTATTACTAGGCTTGTCTTTACCGCCATTCCCTTACATCGATATTTTATAAAGTAAAAAATGCCATTAAGGGAAGCGTATACCTGCACAACCAAAGTGCTTATGAATCTGGTGAAAATTTTTCAAACTGCTAGCTCAAAGGT